>JAULKM010137551.1:0-35457 GCA_032355605.1 Rubia tinctorum
ATGATATATTTATTATATATATAAATTTATATTTATGGTCAAAGTTTATCAAATTTGACTTTGAAAAAGTAAATATGCCATTACTGGTGGGACGGAGAGAGTTTAACTCAAATGAACATTAATATTTGCTAAATTACACACGGTAGTTCAAAGTAACGCATAAGAATAATTTAAAACAGTTTCATCAAGAGCTAATTATATCTCTTCATCGGCACTCTGTGTTTCATCATTGCCTCCAATAGAGTTCCAAATTTGCAAAACTATATTATTACGCACTTCTCGCATAACCCGTTTATGATCTTCATCAAATATGTGTAAATTTGCACTCCTTGGCCAATCTCATTATTAATTAGCTATTAATTATTAATATGTAATATAACTTAACCATTATTTTCTTTTAACTATTTTTTATATAGTTACATTTTATTCAGTTCAGTTTAATTTGATTCAATTCAGTTAAGTTTAATTCAGTTCAGTTCAATTTGATTAAGTCTGGTTCAGTTTAATTCAGCCTCGTTCTGTTGGACTAAGTCCACTTCAATTTATTTCAGTTTAGTTTAGTGTGATTCATTTTACTTTAGCGTTATTCAGTTCGGTTCATTTTGATGCAGTTCGGTTCATTTTTGTCAACTTAGTTCAATTTAATTCAGTTCAGTTTAGTTTGATTTGGTTTAATTCAGTTATTTTAAATTTAAGTTAAGTTTGATTTAGTCAATTTGATTCATTTCAGTTCAGTTTGACTCAGTTAAGTTCAATTCAACTTTTCTTAGCTCTTCTCAATTCATCTTAGCTATTATCAACTCAACTCAACTTTTCTCAACTCCAATAAATTCAGTTCAACTCAACCCATCTCTTATTCAGCTGAGCTGGACAGGGCCGTAGTATAGTTTTTACATAACATTCAACAACCTTATTTATTTTTATTATAAATAATATTTTATGAGAATGAATAAGTTGTCAATTTAAATATTAATAAAACATTATAAATATTTATGAATACAATATTATAATTTATAATATTAAATATTAATGTTTATTAGCTTTAGTAACTCACACAAATCCAATAAAGTGAAAATACAAATTTTACAAAATTCTATATATAGACCCTCATCAAAATAATACTCTTTCAATATTCTTCTACTCGCAGTTGGATCGAGGAAAGGATAAATGATGAACTAAAATGAAGAGTGGAAAAATAAATTACATTACAACTTAACCGTGAATTCCAAAGGATATAAGATGATGTCGTTATCTTTGTGGCGTACTAGAGAGTGGCATAGAAGATTGGTCTGTACTAAATGTGTCAATTTAGGTTATCATGTCGGGTTGGTAATGGTTTGAGTCGAAACAACTCGGGTTGAAACGTGTTGATTTCCATTTGTCGCTGATTGGGTGTATTTTATACACATATTTGATGTGCATGCACGTGTGTTATGTGCAAGAAATCATTAGATTGTGTGATGAAAATGTTGAGCGATACACTATAGTGCTCTTTTTCCGTTAATTGTAATTTTTTTCACAGGGTTTTCTCGGTAAAGTTTTTAATGAGTAATGTGTTTCAATGGATTATGTTCTTATTTAAAGGATATGAGGCATCATCCCTGAGTGGAAATTCAAAAGCAACTGGATCGTACTACGAAAAATTTGGGTTAAATTGAGTTGGATTAAAGAAATTTCAATTAAAAAATAGAAGGTCCAATGTGAAAATAAAATAAATTAGCTCAATATTAATTTCCTTTTCCTTATCATAGTTGAATTTGTTAATAGGGTTATTGTAACTTACCAATAAATAAGATTCTATAGGTTTAGATCGCGACATCCTCCGTGGATTAGTTTTCTTTTTGAGAAAATTACTTTTATAACCCTACCTAATTCACATAAGTGCAAAAATAACCTTTTAATAATTGAAAATACAGATATAACCATAGATAGTAAGTGTAAGTACAAACGTACCCATTTTGGCATATTTAGGCCGAAATTTAGTGAAAAAACTATTTTACCCCTATGATTTTTTTTTAAAAAGAACAAAATTACTATTTTAATCCCCCAAAAAATCATATTATTCTTCTTCTTTCCTCTCTTATTCTTTTCATCTTTTCTTCCAGGCAAACTACTCCGGTGCAAACCTTTCCAACGAAGACCTCTCTGACGCAAACTCCCATGTCCTTGAAAAGATCATTGATTCAAACCTCTCTTAAGCAAGCATACTCATCTTCTTCGCTTTCTTCTTCGCCATATACAATTTTTTTGGGGTTTTTTTGGGGGGGGGGTTTGGGGGGGGGGGGATATGTTGGTGGGTAGGGGTGAGGCTGATGATGAAGCTGGTGGCGGGGGTGGTGGTGGAGCAAAATGAGGGCTGGGTTGTGTCGATTAGGGCTGGGAAGTTGGGTGGCGGGGCTAGTTGTGAAGATTAGGGATTGGTTGTGTCGATTATGGTTGGGTGGAGTTGGGGGCGGAGTCAGGGGGTGGAAGTCAGGAATGGGTTGCGTCAAATAGGATCAGATGGAGATGGGTGGCGGGCTTAGTGGTGGAGCAAGGTGGCAGGTGGAGATTAGGGCTAGGTGGAGAAGGCGTCGATTAGGGTTGGGTGGCGGGGCCGGTGGTGCAGCTGTTTGGCAGGGTAGTGGGGCTGGCTTAGGATCGAGTGGTGATGGGTTTGGTGGCACAGTGGCAGTCCGATGGTGGCCCAGTCGGAGCAGCGGCAGAGTGATGACGGAGCAGCAACGTGGATATTATTGTTCACACTTTCTGTGTTTGGGCCAAAGGGAATTTTGGTTATTTTATAATGAGTCAACGCCGGAAATACAAAATAAATGCTGGAAATGATATGCTAGGAGTATATTGGCACTTTTTCAATAGTTTAGTTTATTTTTGTAGTAAAAATTATCTAAGAGTTATATTGACACTAACTCAAGTAGTAGAGTTATATATATATAGGGAAGGTTTCTATTAACACCCTTATTTGTACACCTATTTTTACACCAAATATCAACCATCCATATAATCTAATTTCACTCATTCATTAAATCTATTTTTAGTAAAATAATCCCAACCATGAGATTAGATTAGATGGATGGTTAGAATTTGGTATAAAAATTGGAGTAAAAATAAGGGTGTGAATTGAACCCTTCCCACACACACACATGTATATATATGGGAAGGGTTCAATACGCACCCTTATTTATACACCTATTTTAACGCCAAATTTCAACCATCCATTTAACTCAATCTCAATGCATGATTGTTGCAGTTGGCATATTAATGCATGATCTTTTTTATTCTTTGTTCTTTTCGTTTTGTTTTAATTATTTAATGTTTATGTTTAATTGTTATATTATATTATATTTTTTTATATTAATATATTTAGTAGTTAAGTCTCTTTTTTAATTTAGAATATTACTTATGATTTATATGTGACACCTAATTGTTCGTGATAATTGATATTAAGGAATAGTGAATATATTACCCGTAATTGTAATTGAGTTATATTTCATTTTCGAGGTCTTTGTACCTTTACATAATGTACCCCAAATCATGAATACAAACACACATTATTACCCTTATTTTCTACATGGTATAAGAGTCTAAAATCCTAAAACCCTAAAGAAAAATCTGCGGCTATTTCCGAGCTTCTGCCGTGTCCGACGACCGCGCATTGCATACAGGCTCCGCCGTCGTTCACTATAGTTCACACACCATCGCCAAATATTCAACTTTTGCCACTATTCATCAGCTACTATCGTTGCCAATCTGACCTGCTGATTTCTCCACCTACACATGTCGTCGATTCGTTTCACACGTCACCACTCCGATCGTCTACTCCATGCGCCGCCGCGTCTACTGTTGCCAATCTAAATTTTCCTATGATCTGTCCTGATGGGGAATCCTGAATCTACCCATGATGCCGCCGAACGTGCTCGCATCACTGGCGAAGTTGAGGCCAACAAGTTATAGAATCTCAATGGTAATGACGTTATTGCATCTTAACTCAAACATTTGCAATCTAGCACTGGGCCATCTGTACCTGCTGGTTGATCTGTAAACTCTCCATACTACCTTGGTCCTTCTGACGGTCCCAGTTTGGTCATCTGTTCTGTTGTACTGAAGGGTGAAGAAAATTATCCTGAGTGAACTACTGCGATTTGTAGTGCTATGCTTGCTAAGAAGAATTTTGGTTTCATTGATGGAACTATTACCAAACCTCCGGATGGTTGTCCTTATTCAGATGTTTGGCGTAGAGTTAATTCTACCCTTGTTTGCTGGATCTCGCAGACTGTTGATCCAGCCCTACGATCTTTTACTAGTTATTTTTCCACAGTTAAGGAACCGTGGGATGATCTTGCTAGATGATTCATCTCGGTAATGGTCTGAAAATTCAGTAGATGCATGATGATGTAAAGAACTGTCGGCAGAATTTCCAGACTATTTCCATTTATTTTGGAAAAATCAAGAAGTTGTATGATGACTACAACTCTCTTCTGTCACTTCGAGTTTGATTTTGTGAAGCTTGCAAACCACTGTGCACATGCAATCATGATGCTGCTGCCTTCCATGATCTTGAGAAAGAGATGATCTATCATTTTCTCCTCGGTTTAGATGAAGGTTGTCACACGTTGTGATCCAACATCGTGAATCTAGATCTAATGCCACTTGTCATGAGTGATATGCTCTTGCTGCCCAGGAGGAGAATCACAAAGCTGTCATTCGATCTCTTAAGCCTTCAACTGACTCCATGGCATATGCTGCTCGACGCCACCACTTTTGAGTTCTTCGTATGGAGTTCTCACTTCAGTTGAATGCAAGAATCTCATTTGTACGCATTGTTATCATAAGATCCACGACAAAACTATCTGTTTCAAGCTCACATGCTATCCAAAATGGTTCACGGAGATGAGGGACAAAGCCAACACCGCAAAGAAGACGATGCCACCTCAGCCAGTCGTAGCCTTCACCGAGTTTGACGCTCCGACCGCTGGTGTCCGCCCTCTTCAACCCCCATTCTCCGGCCCCATGTGTGACCGCCAGGTTACGTGGAAGCTACTTCATCCATTGCCTTTACGTGTTCTGATTTTGGTTCCTTTTTGTCTAACGACCAATGGAGTACTACCCTACATTTATTTAATCAATTCAATTCTATGTCTGACCATGGGTCAGGTAAGCCTACTTTACCTTGGATTCTTGATTCGGGAGCCTCATATCACATGACTGGTGACTAGGGTTCTTTTACTGAAATTACTACTGCTATCAATTCTGTGAATGTTCTAATGCCTGATAAATCTGTGTTGTCTGCCACACAACATGGTTCTATACGTTTTGGAGATAATAGTCTTACTCATGTGCTCTATATAATTACTTTGCGATGTCATTTAATATTATGGTCTAGATTGTTATCTGCCCTAAAATGTCTAGCTTTGTTTACTGAAAATTATTGCATTTTACATAAAAATCAGTACAAGGACTGTGATTGACGTGGGTGAACAATAAGGGGGTTTTATTAGCTTTGTTTGTTGGTTATGCGCATTCAGTCTCATATCCTGCAGTTCATTTCGACAGTTACTTCAGTTTCTGAACCTTCATTTTATTTATGACTTCAGCGTCTTGGGCATCCTTCCTCTACGGTGTTGTCTCCGATTTCTACTCTTGATTTTTTCACAAATCATATTTTTGTTCCTTGCTCTGTGTGTCATAGTGCAAAACAGACAAGACATAGTTTCTTGTTG
The DNA here is from genome assembly GCA_032355605.1 of Rubia tinctorum. Lineage (NCBI taxonomy): Eukaryota > Viridiplantae > Streptophyta > Magnoliopsida > Gentianales > Rubiaceae > Rubia > Rubia tinctorum. The sequence continues at coordinate 5,721 of JAULKM010137551.1, forward strand.
AGTTCTTCAAATGTTAGTTCATTATTTTAATTGGTACATTGTGATGTTTGGGGTCCTTATCGAACACCATCTTCTAGTGGTGCATTTTATTTTTTAACTATAGTTGATGATTATTCCCGAACTGTTTGGGTTTATTTATTAGTGGCTAAGTCATATGTAGTGGGAGGCCGTCGTCGTGCCTCTCAAAGATAGAATTTATAGGCCCTAATTGCAGCTAACTATTAGAAAGTAGATAGTAGAAAGTCAAGGTCGTGCACGAAGAAAAAGGGGGTTTTATCGAGTGTTAAACGTAGTTAAAAAGCACACGAAGAAGTCACTCTATGTGTATGGTAAAAAGTTGGGGGTTTTGGTTTTTGAAAAAAACTACGCTTACTTTAAACTACTAAATTAACAAACAATTATAGAGAATGATGAAAATACGATCACACTAGCACGAAAGGAGGAATAAAGATTATAACGAGTCTTGGGAGCATTTGGTTCACATTTCTAGTCATCCTTTGATCACTGATTAATTAACCTATTTTTATGCATTAATCACATATTGTGGATAACTTATTAACACCTTTCGAGTGAATATATTTCTCGCCTCTCCTCGATTATAGTTAGAGTGGGCGATTGGCGCCACACAATAACCCTTACCCTCGGGTTAACCTAGACGATCAACTTCATAGACTTCCCCGAGAGTAGCAATAGACATGGAGACCCAATACAACTAACACAATATCCTACAAGAGAGAAATATTGAGATAGCACAAATATATCTACTAATAACGACTACGAGGATTGGCCTTCATGCTACACATTGATAATTAGCCAAACCAATTCGAATTCATCTTTAGTCTAAGAAATTTCATCAAACAACAATCATAATTAATTGTCACCCCTAATTACAACCTAACGTCAATCAACAATAATCACATCGACAAAACGATAAATTCTTCCGGGTGTGAACAAAAACCTAGCAAACAATCAATTCACAATCTTCAACTAGTTGATCATCCTAGTCTAAATCATGCATTAACTACACAAGAAAGCACAAAATAGGATAAATCAAATCTCCCAAATTCATACTAGAAATGCTTACCAATTGCTCCCAAGAGTATATTTAGCATAGATTAGCTAAACTTATAACAAAATAACAAAAATCTATGGTAAACATAGGAGAAAATATGGTGAAATAAATGTGTTCTAGGGTTTTGAAGAGATAAAATTTGGATGAGAAGAAGAGATATGGAAAACAGAGGCTAAAAAAGACTTAACGGGCTTCAGCCAAGCGGTCGTTGTGGGCCGCATGACATGTCTGTAACCCGCAATGCCTCCTTTGACTCGGAGTGACTGACCTGTTGACTAGGCTGCGAGCCGCAGCAATTCCTTGCGGCTCGCAATGAAGAAGCTGCGATTTTTCAGCTTCTACCAATATAATTGGCCTTCTTTTTCCAATCTTCTAGTTTCTTCAATTTTTTGTTCAACATTCGATCTCTTCCAAACCCGATCACTTTAATAAGATCTAAAAAACTTCATTAATAAAAGAATTAGGATATAAAACACATGAATTCATCTTAGCCCCTTAATTGATAAAATGTCAATTTCTTTTCAATTAAGTCCCTAATCTATTACAAAGTTAGATTTCGAATGTATACAAAATAGGATATAAATTAAGCACACAAATACCCCATAATTAGACTTTTACTTGTCCAGAAGAAAAAATGATCAAGGCATAAGGTGGTTCCTAGATTTTCCACCCCATAATACATTTGAAACCTTTCCCTTGAGAAGTCTTTTAACTCTAAACATGAAAGACTACCCATATCTATATTTGTGATTTAAAAAAAATCTTCCCAACAAAATTTCCAAAAAAATATATTGCATTCAAGTTAGGTGATTATCATCCAAAAGTAAGGTAAAAGGAATTCATTCTACCCCAAAAGTTCCCAAAGTTGCAAAATGAGCCTTCAATTTTTTTCCATTTCTCTCATTTTTCCTAGGAGCCCTTTCGGGTTTTCATCCTAGCTTCTCATTATTTTTACCTCATGCCTCAACTCTTTCTACACAATTTAGGTATCTCATTTTTTTTAATAGATCGCCCTTTCGGGTTTTCGATCTATCCAGACCCCTCAATTTTGCCTAAGTTACTTGCGATCGGGTTTTCAACTTAGCGAGATTAATTATTCTATATTTTTTTTTTCATTTCATTTTTTTGAAACCTCCTAAGAAGTTATTAATTACAATAGAATAGATGAGAAATTTAATAAGCACATGCTAGCAAATTACTAAGCTAATTCCTCCACCCCACACTTAAAATCTAGCATTGTCCCCAATGCACATCAAGGATAGAATAAAGGAAATAGGAAAGTACTCACAACTAGTACCACGGGAGTCCAGATTCTCCCTGAAAATAAGCTTGCCTCTGAGCTCATTCCTCATGTATGCGAGCACGGCAAACCTCTGGGTCAACTAAAGGGTCAATCATCTGAGGGGAACACAACAAGGATATGATAGTGTCAATCCCCTCCTCAAATTCAGTAAACCTGTGGTCAGCTATCTCCAACCCCGTCATGGACCGATCAAGGCGCTGATTGACCTACTGGAACTGTTGATGAACACCTCGCTGAAGCTGATCAATTGTACCCTGCAAATGGGCAAGCTGGGAAAGCGCCATATCTGTCTGCTGCTTGATGTGGGCCACCTGCTGTCTCAAATCGGGCGTATCCTGCTTGTCCTTATGGAAAGTATGATGGAGGTCCTCATGGGTAAGTGGCACTGTCCCAGGTGATGGGTATTGCAGATTGCGGTTCCATTCCTATAGTGCATCGCAAAATTTTGAGTTGTACTCGAGGTCTGACTGTATGAAAAAATCTTTAATTAGTGTATCCTCAGTAATTTCCACCCTGTATGGCTGGGGAAGTTTTATAAACATGACATGATTTTGTGCCCCGTACATCCAAATATAGTCATTCCCACCATGCCGACCATCATAAAACATCTTGTAGTGGCATAGCCTTTCTATGTCTAGATGGCAGTTATGGCAGCCTGAAACAGACTCGGCTGTGCCCGACGGCTGTATTTAAGGTCGTAGGCAATGAGGGTTACCATACCTCCCATACTTATCTTCCCCTTGTCAATGTTCTAAAACTCAATGCATATGTTGAACCACAAATCCACCCTGTTTGGATGGCCTTATCTTGCTGGTGTCATCGCCCAGAGAATATTCACAAAGATGTTGGAACACTGAGTGAGTTCGCCTTGATACAACACTCACATGGACAGTAAGTGATGGGCAATGCGCAAAGCATGATGGATAATAATAAAGGCATTGTTAGTACTGCCTCTTGCTCTCTCGGTCATTTTCGGCCAAAAGCTAGTCTCGTTGAAATCGGGGGCATTGGCAAAATCACCAACCCCCGTCCCAAGATCCCATCCAAAAATCTCGGATAAATTCTCATAAATCAAGTGGTATGTCTCATCATTTAGGCAAAATGAGATGTATTTTCCATCCGCCCGTACTTCCTTCCTGATTGTGGCAAGGAATTCGAGTGTGAATCTGGTGTAGGTCAAAGCACTCTTGTACTAAAAATTTTCCAAGACAACCTTCCTGAACAGTTGTTGAATAGGTTGCCACAATCCCAATTTGTCCTCCAAAGTGGCTTGATGGGTAACAATTGATGAAAGGATTGTTCTGTTGGGAGCCACCAATTTTTTCCACCGTCGAACATATTCACCTCTAATTCCGGTCAACTCCATGTGGTTAACCGCAGGAGGTCGAGATGAACTAGCAACATCTCGGGATAAACTAGCCACAGTCCGACCCCTTTTCGGAGCCATAAGGTATCTGACAGCCAGAATACAGTCCAAAAATCAACAAAGATACACTATGCTACTAAATTTCAGAAAGTGTCACAAAATAGTGTCACAAAAAGTGCAGCAAGTGTCAAAAATGTCACAAAATTGTCACAATAAGTGTCACAAACCTCAATCACCCAATATAATCATCCTCAATATGCTACTAGCTCACAAACACTCAACAAACACCCAAAAATTCAATATCATATCACAAATGGTGTCACTCAATAAAAAACTAAGGCATTAGACAAAATCTCAAGAACACCCATTTCAAAATGCTTCAAATACACCAAGAAATTGATAAGTGTTACCGTGGAAATGATGGATAGAGTGAGTAGAGCACCAAAGAACCTAAATGTGTGCAAGATAGGTTGAATTTGACCAAAAATTCAAGAACCCCCAATTTCAAGGGTTCTTGAGTTTTTAAATAAAATTTAGAGAAGAAGGATATGATTAGGTTGTTAGGGATATGGAAGAATGGAAGGAAAATGAAGAGAGGGGTGGATTTGGTTAGAGGAGGCGGATTCTTGCGAGTTGTGGTGGAGGAAGGGTGGTGGTGGTGGAGGATATTAGAGAGGAAAGGAGAAAGGGGGAAAATGGTCGCAACATGCCAAATTAATTGAGGTAGTTGTGGGCCACATGCAGCCCTCAGTCCTTCACTTTTTATTATTTACTTTTTAAAGTTTTATACCTGTGTTGCGGGCTGCAACAATTCCTTGCGGCCCATAGAGATGAAATTGTAAACCGCCAAAAAATTTTCAAGTCCATTGTGGGCTGCAAGCCATGTCTGCGGTCCGCATAGCAGAACCTGCTCTAGTTCCCAATTTGGTCTCCAAAATTCCTCAAAAGCATCCTAATCCTTCAAAATCACAACCAAAGCAAACCTAGCATAATATTGCTCCAAAATCAAAATAGAAAAATTACCATAATTTAAAAAAATAAAACAATGCACTAAAGATTATAATTAAATTTTAAAAAAGAGATAACACTTGCATCTACGGAATATCCCCGATGATCAAAACTGTGTTTATTTAACGTCGTCGGCACGACCTATTCACAAAGGTCCCAAAAATGAAGCTATATCCATGGAATTGCATCAATGGAATATGGATGATCAAAACCAATTTTATTTAACATCGTCGGCATGCATATTTACACCAAAGCCACTACTCACCAACCGAGTTGTCGAGAAGTGTTTTCTCGACTAGTTCCAGTTGGAAACTTTCACAATAGGGCTTCAAACGGTGGCCATTCAATTTGAATACTTTGGAAGTCTCCTTGCAAAAATTTCCACCGCCCCATGCAGGAAAACTTTCATCACCACAAAAGGGCCAATCCTTTTTTACCGCAAATTTTTCGGAAATAACCGAAGGCGTGATTGGAATAGAGGCCTTTTGACCAACGTCAAAGTCCTTTCTATTGATGAAACTATCCTGTTTGACCTTGGTTTTCTTCTTGTAAATTGTAGCATTCTCATTGGAGTCATTCCAAATCTCCTCAAGCTCTTGTAACTAAAGCTTTCGGTGCACACCAGCCTTATCCAAATTCATATTGAAGCTTTTTACGGACCAATATGCTTTGTGTTCAAGTTCAATTGGTAAGTGACACGGATTCCCAAAAACCAATCAATATGGACACATTCCAATCGGGGTCTTATAGGTCATTCTATACGCCCACCATGAGTCATCTAACCGAATGCTTCAATCCTTCTTATTTGGATTAACCATTTTCTCAAGGATTGATTTGATCTCTTGATTGGAGACCTCAACTTGGCCATTTGATTATGGGTGATAGGCCGTGGAGGTTTTATGGGTTACCCTATATTTCTTCATTATAGCTTCGATTGTGTGATTGCAAAAGTGTGTTCCTTGGTCACTAAACATGGCTCGGGGAATCACGAACTGGGAAAAGATGCTCGCTTTCAAGAACTCCGCCACCACTTTTTAATCATTGGTCCCAGTGGCCTTTACTTCTACACACTTGGACACATAATCAACAATGAGCAAAATATATGTACAACCAAAAGAGTTGGGAAGGGTCCCATGAAGTCAATCCCCTACACATAAAAAATCTCACAATACAAGATGCTTGGTTGTGGCATTTCATATATTTGGGAAATGTTTCCCATTCCTTGACACTTATCAGAACCTATAGGAGTGTTTCATCATGTGAGGCCAATAGAGACCGCTTTCTAAAACTTTCAAAGCGGTTCTTTTGGCACCAAAGTGCCCACCATATTCAAGAGAGTGACACATATTTAGAATAGAACCTACTTCACTCTCAGGGACACATATCTGGATCATTTGATCCAGGAAATGCTTCCATAGATATGGATCATCCCACACGTAGTACATAGCCTCACTTTTCAACCTATCCCTTTGAGTCTTAGAGAAATTTGGAGGAAATTGGCAGGAGACAAAAAAATTAACTAGATCGGCATACCAAGGGTAGGCCTCTCTGAGTGAAAACAAGTATTCATCAGGAAATTCTTCCCAGATGGTATACCTCCTAGGCTTCTCAATAACACTCTCCTACTCACTAATCGATGTCAATCGACTTAGATGGTTGTCCACTACATTTTCACTCTCCATTTTGTCCCTCACTTCCAAATAAAACTTACTCAAGAGTAGTACCCATATAATCAACCTAGACTTGGCTTCCTTCTTGGTTATTAAGTGGCGAAGGGCCTCATGGTCTGTGGAGACAATGACCTTTGTACCTAGTAGGTACGACCTAAATTTCTCAAGAGCATATACTATCACTAATAACTCTTTCTCCATTGTGGAGTAACTGCGTTGTGCATCATTAAGAGCTATCGAGGCGTAGTATATAACATGAGGGATTCTCCCTACCCTTTGACCTAGGACTGCACCCATGGCGTAGTCACTAGCATCACACATAATCTCAAAAGGGAGGTACCAATTAGGGGGTTTGATAATGGGGGCAGAAACTAGCATTGTCTTTAAAGTGTCAAAAGCTCTTTTGCATTCTAGGTCAACAATAAAATTTGCCTCTTTTTTCAACAATTTGCACAAAGGGGAGGCAATCTTTGAAAAGTCCTTAATGAAACACCTGTATGAACCTGCATGACCTAAGAATGATCTAACATCTCTAACACTCGAGGGGTATGGTAGGGTTGGATTGTGTCAACCTTAGTTTTGTCTACCTCAAGACCTCGGGAAGAGACCACATGACCTAATACAATGTCTTTTTCCACCATGAAGTGGCATTTTTCATAGTTTAATGCAAGATTTCTTTCAATACATCTCTTGTTCACTAACGATAGATGATTTAAACAACTATCAAAAGAATCTCCATGAACGGTGAAATAGTCCATAAAGACCTCTACAAAGAGCTTAACAAAATCCAAAAATATACTAACCATGCACCTTTTTAATGTACCGGGAGCATTGCATATACCTAAAGGCATGCACCTATAGGCAAAAGTGCCAAAAGGGGATGTGAAAGTGGTCTTCTCTTGATCTTCCGGAGCTATGCAAATTTGGAAATACCTGGAATATCCATCTAGGAAACAATAAAAATCTTGCCCAGTGAGCCTCTCAAGCATTTGGTGGTCTTTAAGTCGACGTTGGGGTTGCCTTACCGGTTTCCCCATCATCTAACAAGATACGATGCATGAAAGTGTAATGGCTAATTCCCTTGATATCGGCAATGGTCCACCCAATTGCCTCTTTATGGATTCTAAGAACCCTCATCAACCTCATCTTTTGTTCCTTGGTGAGTTTACTCGACAATATCACGGGTAAAGTTTCTCTCTCACCAAGGAATGCATATTTCAAATTCTAGGATAGTGGCTTCAATTCTACTACCGGTGCTTTCTCAATAGACGTGGGGATTCCCACATCTCGAGGAGCATTGAGAACTTCACTAACGGGGTTGAGAACAAAATTAAGCCTTTCAATATTCTCAATCAAATTTATTCTCAAAGAATAATCATGCAATTCATTTACATCAAGACTATTTTCTAAAGTGACCTTCAAACAATCCATGTCATCAATAAAAAACAAATCTTGCACATAGTCATCAACAATATCAACAGCATGGCAAGAATGACCCTCACCAGGGAATTTCATGGCATCATAGATGTTAAACTTCACAATTTCCCTATTATACTCCATGGTTAAACATCCACTATGCACATCAATTTTAGTTCTATAATTTTTAAAAAATGGCCTCCCTAACAAAATAGGGGTGGCATGTTTGTCATTCTCCATATCTAAAACATAGAAATCGTCCAGGAAAATCAATGTATCAACCTTAACCAAAACATCTTCCACAACTTTCCTAGGGTAAGCATTGGAATGGCCGGCTAACTGGATCACTATCCCGGTTTCATACAAGCTTCCAAGATCTAGGGATTCATATAAGGAGTATGGAATCACATTAATTGATTCTCCTAGATCTAGCATGGGATTTTGGAAATTCTTACCACCTATGATGCAGGGGATTGTAAACATGTTGGGACCATCGCATTTAAGGGGAAGTTTGTTTTGAAAAAAGGACCTACGCTTGACCACCAATTTTTATCTTTTCACCTTTTTTTCAAAGTTTTATTTCTCCTAGGGGTACATAATTCCTTAAGAAATTTAGCAAACCTAGGTACTTGGTAAATGACATCAAAAAGAGGAACATTTACCTCACACTTACGAAAGACTTCAAAAAAGTGCTTTATTCTCATCCTTGCAATTCTTGTTACGCAAAGCCGCCAGGTAATGTTGGTGGTGGAAGGAACTTCTCAATTTCATGGTTCTCTGGTGGTTGAGTGGCCAATTCCTAGACATCTTTTCCTTTTACCACTATCTCATCTTCTATCTCCTCTCCGACCTTCACAATTGTCTCGGGATCTTTGATCTCCTTTCCACTCCTCAAGGGTATGGAACTAGCATTAGGAGGTTGGGGATTTAACTCCGATTGTGATGGAAGTTTCCTAAAATCCCTAGCTTCCAATCGGGCCACAGAGGATGCTATTTGACTAACTTGGATTTCCAAACTTTTGAACCTCTCCGAAGAGCGGTTCTCAATGTTTATGAATCGAGATAAGGTTCGGTCTTTCAAGTTAGTGACCATATTTGTTATAATATGCATGAGCTCCTCGTGTTCATTCCTTTGTCTTCATTCTTAAGGGTTAGAAGACCCTTCCTCCCTTGGGTAGGGTTGTTGTGGTGCCCGATTTTTCCCTTGATTACCTTGGTATTGAGGTTGCCCTCCTTAACGATTTGGTTGATATACACCTTGGCCTCCTTGAGGATTTGATTGTCCGGCTTGATCATCTCTCCACCTAAAGTTGGGATGGTCTCTCCACCCGAGATTGTATGTCTTGGAGCATGGATCATACCTCTTCTCATTACCTTGTACCCTTTGAAAACCATGACCACCTTGGTAGCCTCTATTCCCTTGGAAACCTTGGCCTTGTCCTCCTTGATAACCCATGGCTTTAGCCTCCTTAAACTCTTCATCTTTGATTTGAGGGCATATCTCGGTGGGGTGTTCCAATGAACACACTTCACAAACTTTGACTTGATGAACCCTCCCCTTCATTAGCTCCTTCATCTTGGAGGCTAAAGCTTGAACTTGCTCCTCAAGTTTGGGGGTTTCCGAATTTGGAGACTCTTGCACCCTTGCCCTTTCTCTAACACTGAATTGTCTAATCTCACTAGCTATTTCTTCAAACAATGCCCTGGCATCTTTTGGGCTCTTGTTGGCAATCGACCCATTACAAGTGACATTAATTATCCTCATATCTTCAATGGACAAACCATAAAATAAATAGTACACGGGATATTTTTCTTTGTAAGGATGGTAGGGGAAACTAGCTAGGAACCTCTTGAACCTCTCCCAATATTCACAAAAATATTCACTTGAAAATTAGGAGATGTTGATTAGCTCCTTTAAACCCGCCGACTTGGATGCTGGAAAGAATTTCTCCAAGAACTTCCGCTTCATGTCCATCCATGATGTTATACTTCCCGGGGAGAGGTAGTATAACCAATATTTGGCCGCATCCTTCAAAGAGAAAGGGAACGCCATTAGATTGAAATTAGCCTCTGAAACTCCAGTTGGCTTCATATTCATGCTCACAAGGTTGAACTTGGAAAACTGCTTGTTCGCATCCTCCCCACTCATCCTATGAAAATATGGTAGACAATGAATCATCCTAGACTTGAGCTCACAAGTGACATTTTCCGGAAGAGAGGGGACAGTTATGCATAGTGGTTGACTCACTAGGTTGGAGCCATGAGTTACCTCAAGGTTCTATTATCATCCGCCATAGTTGGTGTAACTATTTTGGGCGGTGGTTGAATACTTTGGCTAGCTAAACATGCTGGCCTCCTTGTTCTCCGGAGTGTTCAAAAAATATTGGGGATCGTAGTGCATGAGTTCTTGTCTATTGGTACGAGTATTGACCATAAACCAAGAACTAGAGCAATACAACCTTATCCCAAGAAAAAATCACAAAACTAAGAAAATGTCAACAACAAACAAGTAAAAATGCAAAACAAATAAATAAATACACTAACACTTTAATAAAATACGCCTTTTCCTCGGCAGTGGTGTCTAAATTTGGGATGTCGTCGTCGTGCCTCTAGAAGGTAGTATTTATAGGCCCAAATTGTAGCTAACTAGTAGAAAGTAGATAGTAGAAAGTTGGGGTCGTCCACGAGGAAAATGAAGTTTTATCGATTGTTAAACGTAGTTAAAAGGCATACGAAGAAGTCACTCTACGTGCGTGGTAACAAAGTGGGGGATTTTGGTTTTCGAAAAAGGTTCGTGCTTCTTCGGTTCATTAGTTGGAAACTTCTGCAATTCTATGGCATCGGCGTCTTGGTCATTTGACACTGTCTATTTTGTGTTCCATTTAATCTTTAAATTTCCATAAGAATTCATTTGATAGATTGGTTCCGTACACTTCTTGTTTCAAGGCAAACCAAACAAGATTGTCTTTTCCTGATAGTTTTAATAAAGCCATTGAACTATTTGAGTTAGTCTACTTTTTGGGTTTATTTATTAACCTCTAAGGTCGAGGTCGTTGCAAAATTTTGATTTTTTTCTGCTTTTCCAAGTACTTAGTTTTGATCAAAGGTTAGACGAGTGTATACAGATGACTGCAAAAAATTCTTACCTTTGAAACATTATTTTGCTGATCAAGGAATCATTCTTGAGGCTTCTTGTGTTGCTACTCCTCAACAAAATGGGTGTTTTGAGCGTAAGCATCGGCATTTTCTTAATGTAGCCCGCTCCCTACGCTTTCAGGAAAATTTTCCTATTGATTTTTGGGTTGAATGTATTACCACTGTAGCTTACTTGATCAACCGTACTCCAACACCCCTCTTGGATGGCCATTCCCTGTTTGAGGAACTCTATGGGTGTCTGCCGTCTTATAACCACATTCATGTTCTCGGTTGTTTATGCTTTGCTGCAAAAATTCCGGTGGTTTAAAATAAGTTTGGTCCAAGAAGTCATAAATGTGTGTTTATAGGCTACCCTACAGTAAAATGTGGTTGGTCTCTCTACGAATTAGAAACTAAAGAAATCTTTGTTAGTAGGGATTTTGTATTCTTTGAAGATTTCTTTCCATTTGATATGTTGTCCACTGATGTACATCCATCTGCAACATCGACCGATGTTCCACACCGGCTATGTACATTTTTCCACCTATCCACTCTGATGACAGGGGGTGTAGATTTTCCTTCATCACCCACAATTTCCATTGAGTTTCTATCGCCTGTCGCCTTTTCACAACCCACTTCTATGGATGATATTTCGGATACTTCCACCCAGACTGATGTTCATCATAAGACACGCATCAAACAACCTTCAATTCTTCTCAAAGACTTTGTCTACAACACCGTTACGCCAATAAACCCCCCCCCCCCCCACTGCATCAGCTACACATGTGTCATGATCATCGTCCTCAGGTACTCTATATCCCCTCTTCGATTATGTCTCATGTACTAAGTTCTCGCCTTCCCATGTTCAGTTTTTGGCAGCTGTGATATCTGAATCTGAACCCACCTCCTTCAAAGAGGCGGTTCTGCAAAAACCATAATGTGATGCCATGAACGACAAACTTTGTTACTTGAGAAAAATGGGACATGGTCGTTATCTTCTCTACCTCCTGGAAAGAAATCAATCGACTGCAAATGGGTGTATCATATAAAGTACAATGTGAATGGATTTATTGAGAGACATAACTCTCGGTTTGTGGTCCCTGGCAATCGTCAACTCGAGGGTGTGGACTTTGTAGAAACTTTTTTCCTTGTTGCAAAAATGGCATCAATATAGGTGTTTATTGTTGTGACCGCAATACGACGCTGGGAACATCATCGGATGGATGTTCACAATGCTTTCTTGTACAAAAATCTGACTAAGGAAGTGTATATATTACCACCTTAGGGTTTGTTGAATGTGAAACATGGGAAATTTTGTCGTCTGTGGAAGTCACTTTATGGCCACAAACAAGCTTCTCACAATGGTTTGCGAACACTAGAAGAAACCAGGCTTATTAAAGGCGGTTCCTTCGAACCAGAGAAGTCACTTTTGGAGTGACTTCTCTGGTCATGCCTTTGATCATCTAAGGTGGTTCTGGAAACTACCTTTGAATTACTGGGATCAAATGCTATTATCAACCACCTTTGATTGGTTACGAGTTTAGAACTCTTCCTCCGATAGTCAAACTTTAGGAGCAGTTTTGAGTGTGAAAATGATTATCCGTCCATCGTATAATGTTTATGGTTCCAATTGAGGAACTGATGTTTGAGTTCTGAGTGTGGAACTATTGGTTAAACAGCAGCAGGAGAAATGCTTTTACGAGTTCAGAACTTTGTAAGGGCTTTAGAATGTGTTCCTCCATCAGGGATTGATTTTGGATATGCATGGGATTATTTATGAAGGAGATGTAGTTTATGGGGATACAGTTCCAAGTCCGGAACAATATCTGAACTATATGTTTTGATAGAGGAACGTGGATTCTAGACTATGGAAAAATTGGAATCTCAACATGATGTAGTTCCTCATTCGGAACTATGATCGGACATTATGGAAAAATTATCTTATGTCACTATAAACCTTCTTTTAGAAAGCCTCGTAAAATATATCCTGATTGTACAAAATACAAGCAAAAATGACACTGGATATCTAAAATCTATAGCCTACGCTAACAAAGCAACAATCCATAGATAGGAGTATAAGTCATTAGAAATTCTATTCTGCACAACAATGCAATTAAATACTAGTCCCTCATAATACCACATTTGGATTCCCAATTGAAGAGGAGTGGGAGTACATAAGATACCTATCCAAGCAATTGTTGCACTGTTGATATCTTCTTTTCTATATGGCTTGCCAACCTTTGGAAAAATCTGCGAAACAACAATTGTAACAAAATAAGAACTAGTCCAACAAGTTTCGTTGCTTAAATATAATCTCTAAGATATCCTCACAAACATTTTAGTACTCAGCTCGTCGATTTCTAGGATATCCTCACGAACATGTAAAATACACTCCGATGCGTATAGAATTACGTATTAGCCGCATTCCCATATAATTGCTTATTTCTTGTACTAATAAGAAAAATTAAAATTAGTATCATATAATTACAATAACTGATGATTGAATAGAATTCTGAAACATTAATAGACAGTCACACCTTGATTTTTGTAAGGGCCCAACCCTCATTACCATTATTCCCTGGACCTTTTAACGAACGCATCGGTATTGAAGAGCATACAGTAAACACGATTGTTCTCGGGGACGTGAAACGTTAATCTACAATGGTCTCTATAGCATTGTAGTGACATAATAAAAATAATAATGTATTAATAGATTAATTTGGGTTAAAGGACATGAGTTTGTAACCTTAACCTTTCAATATATGTACAAAGACAAATAAAAAATACATTATAATACTTACATTTTCCTCATTATCCAAGGTTCTTCTCTTGTGAATTTTCCAACTATCCGACCCCTCTTCCTCAATGTCTTCATCGCCTATTGTATCGGAATGTCCTCCGATTGTACCTGTTTGTTATTCTCGGTTCCTTTTTAAGAATGAATAGGATCAAAGGCGGAAAATCAATGTATTCCACTTGCAAATTTTAGCTCACAAAGAATGGCATAACATTTTTAAAAAACTTAAATGAATCACAATATTGCACACACCATGTACATACCTTATTGAAGAACACTGAAAACAAAAAATGTGATTCATAATCTCATCACCTCAACACGACATCACAAACACATTAATTTTTACCTTTTGAACAATAGATGGCTATTAGATCTAGAAATTATGTAGGTAGACCATAGTCTTTACCATGTAAAAACACCTTACCAAAATCCATGCTCTATGGTGTTGATTCTTCAGAGAATATGTGTAGTAGATGAAGATCTAGGGGGTTGTGAAGGTTTTATAATGGAACTGAGAATTTGAGGAGAGAATTGTGAAGTGTTTTTGGGAAAAGGTATGGGGAGGGTTTTTGGAAGTGAAAATGAGAGGGAACACCCGCTGAAAAGAAATGGGTATTAATTACCCTTTTGAAAACCACCTTTAATGCTCTATTTTTTTAATCCTCGAATATGTTTAGAGTCTGAAAATTTGCCAGCTTAGAGTTTCCGAATTAGGAGCTATATATTTTCTTTGTTAATTTGAACAGATTAGGTTCCAATATCGGAACCTAATCACAAATCCCTAACTAACCCTATCTGAATCCCCTATTCTAAAAACTCGTAACCTCATCTTCAACTTCCTCTGTCCAGCGAGAAATTGAGTTTGGCTCCTAGGGAACATGGTTGAATATCAGGTGGTGGGTGTGGGAATGCGTCTACCCGGAGTCATCGACCAACTCAATTGCGCACCAGCGATGCTTTAGAAAGGTTATACAATGCTATTACGGACCAGAGATACGTGGAATTAAATCGTAGGAAGTGTAGCAATGCTAAGGTTATTTGTGCTTGTGATTCGGTGCCTCTAGGGTTAGGGTATTTGGTTGAAAATTGAAAAGCTCGGGTTTTGACAAATTACTCCTGTTAGATTAATTGGTATATTATGATGAGGTCCTACAATTCTATGCTAACTTAGGATAGGGTAGTAACAATAAAGAGTAGACAATTGTGAATGGTGTGACTATACCCGTCACAAAATATTCAATTAATGATGGCCTAGGTATAGAATATACTGCTCGACAAAATTGAAGCACGTCGATGAGGGTGGACCAGTTGAAATATTCCATCAATAGAATTGGCCCGGGGTTACGAGTTTTTAGAATCGACACCGGGGCAGGCTGAGAGCTATAATGTGGGAGTGTTATCCGTGGAGAATGGGTTAATATATGAATGGATTTGTCATAATGTCCTTTCGTCGGGTGGCCACGCTTGCAAGCCTACAACAGGAAATCTAATAGTTTTCTATTATGTGATGGAGGGTGTCAAGCTCAACCCCGAATATAAAACTCAAATGTATATGTTGAAAGCCACAGCGGGTAAAAATAAAGATCTTCCGTATAGTTTCTTGATCACGGCGTTGATCAAGAAGTGGAAGTTTTTTCCCGTTGACAAACCCTTACGCATGGAGTACTATGACAAGGCTTGGTCCGACCACAAATACTTGGTTTTGAACGATGAGGAAGTATATGTCCAGCACATGGTTCCCGGTTTATCCACTAGGGCACAGAAGAGGAGTAGGGACGAGGAGATGTTGAGAGCAGAGGCTTCTTCATCTCGTGAGTAGAAAAACGATAATTCTTTTTCAAGTTTGATTTTTTAACATTTCGTAATGTGTATTTCATATTTATTGGGTTTTTTAGGAGGCAAGGCTCTTTGATGAGTACCTTGAAAAGGTACATATCAATCCTGCACAGTGAAGTTGGTGCCGCGAATGAAAATTTAGCCGCCGCTGAAGCTATACACAGCAAATTCATCGATTCCACTGGAATCCAAATTGTGCTTAGCGACAAAGAGGGGATGCCAAACTTCAAGCTGTATATTTTGATGACGATGAGACCGGGGGTGAAAATGTTGACGACGGAGGTGCCACCCCGAAGAAGACAAATTTCGAGATATTAGGATAATGGTTAGGATGAGTGAAACTATTTTTAAGTGATGTAATGTTGAAGGATTTATGGAACTTCAGTTTTTGATATTTTGGGTACTTTTTTTGGACTACAAATGACTTGCAAATTTGGATTTCTTGTGTTCAACGAAGTTCAATGTTTAATGGTTGTTTACATTACATGGTTGTCATTTGTAGGCATACTTATGTGATGTTAGTCAATGGATGTTTACTTTCAATACCATACTTTAACAAACAATTTCGATAGAGGATCTATGTCTTGTCTTTGGAAAAATATTCACAGAAGGTGTGCAGAGTTCGAAACCTCTTATTCAGGTTTACAATAACTAAGAAATAATGCAATTGTTTTGAGCTCAGAACTGTTGTTTCGAACTCTGAACTTTTTTAAAGACCTAATCTAGTCAACATGACTAAAGGGTGTTTTGAAGCTTTATAAATAAAATTTATGATTCGAGATCGGAACTGAATAAGAGGCAAGACTTACTAAGATGATTACCAGTGTTACGAGTTTGGACCTAAGGTTCCAAACTCTGATATGATTTCAGGAAACAATCTGATCTCCTTCAGAAAAAGGTTTTTTTATTTCATTTACTGAAACAAGTTACGAGCTCGGAACTGAATGTCAGATGTGACGTGATAAGATGAAATTAACTATTCTGAGTCAGAAACCAAGCTTCCAACCTCTTATTTATTTTCATGAACTAATCTGGCCAACTTGAAGAATTTTTGAGTTTAAGTTCATATTTCTTGAATATTACTTATGAGCTTGTAACTTAATCATATCCATCAATTGAAAGCACGAATATTGTCGTTTTGACGCTGGAACTCTAGTTTCAAACTCTTTCGCTTTTTAAGGACATAAGATGATGTAAAAGGACTATTTAGATTCCAATCCCTATAAATTCCAAGACATAGTTTTGGACTCGGAACTATAAATAAGATTTTTGTATTTAAGGGTCTGATAGTTATTCCGATGGTGGAACTATTAATCAGCCCTTTCAAAAATTTAGAAGATGTGGTTCCGAGATCAGAATACAGTTGCCTATATATAAAAAATCAAATCAAGAATCATTCTAACAAACCCTAAAGCCATTCCGGGTGTAGATCTTCATCCCTCACCCAAATTCAAACTCTCACACTCACAAGCGGAAAACATCCCTATCATGTCTTCTTCAAATCCAATCCCACCGGTTTGCCGCCATCGGTCCAAATCCACGAGAGGAAGCCAATCAAGGAATCCAGGCTATGAAGCGAGGTTTGTTTCTCTCAAAACCCAAACTAGGTTCAATACTTTAAGGGATGATGGAAAGATATTGGATAACTATATAATAGATTTGAGTTTGTAAAAGAGCATTGGGTTATCTGACCCCGTTAAATATTTAGAAGATTAACATTTCCTTAAACTTCTTAGTTTGAATGAACCCGGTTATTTTGATGATATTTGACAATTTTATGCCAATTTTCATGAGGTAGAGGGTTTGGGTAGTTCTTGGACTAAGGGGAATGGGTCTAATGTGGAGATTAGTCCTTGGATCATCAATGAAAATATTGAATGCCCCTACAAGAGCCTACATGATATGTACCCCCCAAGTGAAAAATGAGCCTTTCGATGATGTTTATCATAGGAGATAATGACCACTTAACAATAATTATCGTAATAATGACCCAATTGCGTGTAGTGTGAAAAACTTTAAACGCAATCCTTATGACCTGGGTAGACCAGAATAATTTAATCTCAAGGAACTATAAATTGACCAACGTATAGTGTACGAGATGATAGCTCGGTCAATAGTACCCACTCCCGCTCACATCACCGAGCCAAATTACTCAATTCTCATGATGTTCTACTATGTGATGGAGGGGCCAAAGTTAATCCCGACACCAAAATTTTGAAGCACATGATGTGTGTAGCCACATCAAAAATAATAATTAAGAATCTGCCTTATGGCAACTTGATTACTTTGATATCGCGAGGTGTGACCAAGTTGGCCTTTCATGGTGAGGAAAAGGCTTGTAAATACTTTGACAAGAATTACTTTGAGAACAAAAAGTGGATACTATATGAGAACAAGTGGTGTCACCGAACGAATGATGCGGTCGAGCCTCATAAGAGAGCTAGGGTAGAAGAAGGTAAATTTACTTTTTTAGCAATCAATCCTCGCTATTTTACCTACCTTTCATTAATTGTTATTTGTAAAATGTAATTGAAGAGGAGTTTGTGCCAAAATTTATCAAAAGCATGAAGAATTGCTACAAACGAGTACACGACAAGGTCGGCCAACTGAGGGAATAAATATTAAAGTTAGAAAAAAAGCAACGTGCTTACGAGAGAGCCTTCAAAGAATCAAACATTCCCCGCCTAAAACGATGTTCTTCAGTGTGACATGAGTTAGGCCTATACTGGGGACTAGTTTACTTTTAGATCTTCTAACTAGACTACTTGGATGATTATAACCATAGTGGGATTAATGAATTTTAATGTTATTTGGATTTTCTTTTGCATGAATGATTATCGCAATGGTTTCTTTTGCGTATTTTAATCTACTCGCAGTTTGAATTGCAATGTATGTTAGCCCAACAGGTTCTGCGACATATTCTTACGGAGTAACGAAGAAACAAGGGAAGCAAGTACCTATAACCAAGTGTGCCGAGACAGTTCCAAGCTCGGAACCTTTTCCCATCAAATGGTCATCCTAACAAAACATTGGAATCAAGCCCAACGAATCATGTCCTCGATTTCTTCTTGTTCTTTGGTAACTTCTTCTTCAATTTCCTCCTTCTCTTGGTCATCTTGCCGTGGGAATCAACCCATACCACCTCATCATGGTTCGACCTTCCAACATGCACTCGCAAACTGGCCTCATCTTCTTCAAGCATAAAATCTTCGTCATTAGAATAGATGAAAGCATTTGTCCCAAAATCAATTAAATCTCCACAATCGCTTTCACCAAAAAAAGCCCTATTGCCCTGAACAACAATCTCCCACTTTGGATCAACCGGGTCCTGGACATAGAAAACCTGATGACCTTGACCTCCTAATATGAATGGGTCTTCTCTCCTGGCCAAACTACTCTGATTAACCAAAGTGAATCCCAAGTCCTCCGTTCTTTTGCCACTGTTAACATCCACCCATTCACACTTAAAAATGGGTACTTTCTTGGTCACATAATCAAGCTCCCATATTTCAACTATGATTCCAAAATAACATGTGTGCGCATATGTTAGATTGTTGTTGCCTGACCTAGCAAGATGCAGTGCCTCTGAAACAAGATAAACTCTATTGGTTTGGGAAACACCTCTATAATCCACTTCTTTTGTGGAAAATGTAAAACCATTTATTTCATACCCTCCATATGAAAACAACATACCAAGGGGTGTACGTGCTAGCCACTTAACTCTTTCTGGATATCTACCCCTGGCCACGTGACTGCGAAGCCATGATGCAAATGTGCTAGTGTGTTGTTGGAGAACTTCAGCTTCATTGAATGAAGGATGAGCCCCATGTATCTCATTCATGTGAACCTCAATATATGGAACACTGGCATCATTGTTTAGAAGTACATATAAATGAACAACACATAAATCCTCTGCATTATGGCTTAGCAGTTTACCCTGTCGAACACCCTGTCTATCTAATTGGCCCTCATGTCCAGAACTGGGAAGCCCAACCGAATCAACCTCCTTCAGATATTTGGTACAGAACTCTATTACCTCATCTGCCACGTACTGTTGCACTATACTTGCATCAGGCCTATATATGTTCTTCACAAAATGTTTGAAAAGTTTCATAACCCGTTCAAAAGGATATATCCGTCTAAAAAATACGGGACCATATAGCTTGATCTCATGGACTAAATGGATAATAAAATGGACTATATTGTCAAAGAATGATGCTTGAAAGTACATCTCTATACGGCATAGCACTTCAACAATCATCGCCTGCAGTCTGCCAAGCTTCACAATGGTAATCCTTTTCGAGCAAATAGACTTGAAGAACAAACAAAGCTTTGTAATGCAAATTCTTACATGGAAAGTTAAAGATGACATTATCATAATGTAATTCAATTCCTATATCAGATTATGGAAATCATGTGATTTAAGACCTAACAACTTCAACTCCTTCACGGATACACGTGAACTTAAGTTAGAGGAATATGCGCCAGGCACCTTCAATTTTCTAAGGGTCTCACAATAAGATTTCTTCTCTGCATCAGATATGGAGAAACATGCAGGTGGGAGATAATAATTATTTCCTTTTGTAACCGGAGCCAGACTCTCTGTGATTCTCATATCAACAATGTCAAGCCGAGCCTTTAACCCATCTTTAGTTTTCCCAGGGGTATTTAACAGTGTACCAACTAATGAATCACACACATTTTTCTCGGTGTACATTATATCAAGACAGTGCTTGACATCCGAATCCTTCAAATAAGGGAGTTTGAAAAAAAATACAGCGTTTCTTCCAACTTCCTTCTACTGACGATTTCTGCTTCCCCTTTCCAAATTCATTTGGCAATTCTTTTACCCTGTCAAAAACTTTTTCACCCGTTAATACTACAGGTGGTACACGTAACTCAATCTCCCCATTGAGCCACTTCTTTACATGACGCCACGGGTTCCCATTTGGAAGATTTTTTTTGTGGCCCTGGTAAACAGTTTTACATCCGTGTTTAAGTTGGCAATATGAGGTTTTCCTTTCACACACGGGACAAGTGTAGTTCCCTTTTAGGGAATATCCAGACAAATTTTCGTAAGCTAGAAAATCATTTATAATGCAGAACAACAAGGCCTTCAATATGAAATACTCTTGCAAAATACCATCATTAGTCTAAACCCCATCATTGAACAACATCACCAAGTCATCGATAAGGGGAGCAAGATAAACATTTATATCATTACCAGGTTGTCTTGGACAAGAAATCATCATCAACAACAACACATACTTCCGTTTCCTTGTCAACCAAGAGGGGAGATTATAGATTACCAACATTACCAGCCAAGGACTATGAGCGCTGCTCATATTACCGAATGGATTCATTCCATCACTTGACAGGCCAAACCTCAAATTATGAGGCTCTAATCCAAACTCAGGGTAAAGGGCATCCAGCATCTTCACCGTCAGAAGTATGATTGATAACATCATTCCCGGGTCTAACTCTATTTGTATACCAGCGCATTAACTTAACACCCTCTTTCCAAACAAACAAATTCTTCAAACGAGGAATATCAGGAAGATATCATAAAAATTTAGCAGGGGTCTTCTTCTTCGAGATGAAACCAACTTTCGCACCCAAAGCAATCTCTCCCTAGTTCAATTTGTATCAAGACTCACCACATACACTAAAATTTTCTCTATCCACATCTTCCTTCCCTCTATACAACATACAATCGTTTGAATAAGCGTGAATTTTTACCAATTCCAATCCCATTGGACAAAGAATCATTTTTGCGGCGTACGACCTATCGGACATTAGATTACCATCTGGAAGAAATTCCCTTAGCAATTCAAGGGTCTTAGTTATCTCTTTCTCGGTCTACCCGTACTTGACCTTCAAATTCATTATCCTTAACATAGCGCTCAAAATAGAATGTTTGGACCCACCATACAATGCAGTCTTCTTGTCATTAATGAACGCTTCTAGGGCCTCCAGTTTACCTTGAAATTCTCTAGCTATATCCTCCGCAATCTCATCAAATTCATCGTCTCCATCCAAATAAACCCCTTCATTAGTTTTAACATCATCATCAATAACCGTGTGAACATCCCCATGCCATATCTAGTGTGTAAAAATAGTTTGAAAACCTCGCATTATAAGATGCTCACGCAATTTCTTCCTCCCCACATATGCATTATTCTTATAATCCTTACATGGGCAACGTTCATGGACCTCGCCTTTCCTCGACGCGTGTTCAAAAACCAAAGAAACAAATGATTCTACCAAGGTAATATAATCAGGTGAATCCCTACGATCACCACCGATGAGTTCAATTCTATACATTAAAGGAGCATGCGTACGTACCTACAATGTAGTATGGTTTCAAACGAATATGGCACACAACATAAACCCTAATCCAACCCATTTCCCCTCAAAAAAAATTTCCACACATAAACACTAGTTCAACCCATTTCTAATATAATGGAATTGAATGAATTCTAATAAGTGATTGACTTGAACATACCTTCAAGAATTAGTTCCACAAGAAAACCCAAGGAGTGGGTTATGCCCTCCTCACAAATTATTCTCCAAAATATGAGGCTTAAACCCGCTTAATATAAGCTTCCCGTTTAAATTTATTTCGATATCGAAACTTATCTAATACTATATCACAAAGAATAGAACATGGTTCCTAGTTCGGAACAACAATTAGAGGATATTACGAACTCGTAACAATATTCATCCTTTCCAGAAACCTAAGCCACAAAGGTTTCAGACTCAGAACCTTGTTTGTATCCCAGTTTTGAGTCCGGAACTATACACAATAGAAGTCACTTTTTACAACTGCATTTAATTGTACTCAATCAAAGGCGGTTATTCAATGAACCGCTTTTGATTCACATAAATGGAAGGCGGTTCTTTTATAACCGCATTCCAACAAAACTGAACCGCCTTTGATTTTTTAGGGCGCCCCAAATGGCATTGTTCTGAGCTCGGAACCCTCCCCAGAAGGCAATTCCTGGAAATTTAAGCGGAACTACCTTTGAACTCTACCCTTAATAGGCTATTCTCTACTAGTGAAAGTTGTCAGCGTCTATGCGCTCTTATGGATTTCTCCAGAGTTACGCTGATTACTCTCTATTCTCTTACACATTGGGGAATATTACCATGCAGGTTCTAGTTTACATAAATGATTTGATAATTGCAGGAAACAATACAGGTGCTATCATTGGGTTCAAGACGTATCTCAGTTCATATTTTCACAAAAAAAAACTTGGGAGTTCTCAACTACTTTCTGGGTATTGAGATAGCTTGAAACTCATTCGGTTTATTTCTTTGTCAACTTAAGTATGCCCTGGCTATCCTCTATGAGGTTGGCCTACTCGATGCTAAGCCGACTGAATTTCCTATGGAGCAGAACTATTCAACTATTTATTTAGTCAAAATTTTCTAACTTTGACCCTGATAATAAATTGGTATATAAATTTAAATACCATTGTGTGATACATTGCTAGATTTGTTATAATTATTCTTAATGAAAGATATGAAGAATTAAACATTTTTCAAGTTAACGGTTAAAAGTCAAAATGTGAAACTTGAAATGGGACGGAGAGAATAAATTTTGAGATATATTTTTGATAAATTAATTATATTTTCCCAATTAAACTATAAATTTTGAGATTATTGTAATTTATTGAATGCAACCCTAAAATATTATTTTAGAATATCTTCAATAACAAAAAGATATTGTGATTTATTTTGTTGTGATTGTGGTTGGTTATTAATTAATTGAATAATTTATTGTTTATACTCGATTGCTAGAAGTTAAGTTCATCATTTAATTGTTTTAATGAATTAAATCTAATTCATTTCAACCTAATTACATTCGAGTTCGATTCAAATAAAATTAAAAAAAATACTTGACCATAGTTCTACTGTTAGACTATAATTTTTATTGTCAATTTTTGTTTAGCTAATTTGATGAACTGATTATATTGGTATTTTGTATTTGATTTGAGTATTTTGAGTGGTTAATCATTCAAAATGTTGTTATGATAAATTTTAAAATTAAATTAAAATTATTTATATTTTATTTTTGAAGACGCATCCACGGAATGTACTGAAGATACATTCACATAAATTTAAAATAATATATTAAAGACACATTCGCATAATTGCTTAATTGAATAATTTATTGTTCATATTCGATTGCTGGTAGTTAAGTTGATAATTTAATTGTTGTAATGAATTAAATCTAATTCTTTTCAAGCTAATTGCATTCGAGTTTGATTCAAAATAAATTAAACTTATCTAATTTTATTGTAAAATTATTTAACTTAATTCATTTTGTTTCAATTCAATTTAATTAATATAATACAAATCGGAAAAAACACTTGACCATAGCTATATTGTTAATCAATTATGGTTAAAATTTGAACAAAGGCAATGCAACTACTTTGTGTCAGATGGGTCACAATTTGTACCAAGGAATTTTCACATTTACAGTACAATTGAAAACAAAAAGAAAGGTGCAGGTTAATGGCTTTGTGCATATGAATGGATC
The DNA here is from genome assembly GCA_032355605.1 of Rubia tinctorum. Lineage (NCBI taxonomy): Eukaryota > Viridiplantae > Streptophyta > Magnoliopsida > Gentianales > Rubiaceae > Rubia > Rubia tinctorum. The sequence goes on from JAULKM010137551.1 coordinate 29,869, forward strand.
TGTGGGATTTATGGTGAATATTTTGAGATGATGAGCTCACTAGAGTGAATCAAGCCAGCAAATATGCTAAACTTCACTAAGGAATGGTTTGTCAACAAAGAAAGAAGCCAACTAACTGAATCAATCCAGTTAAGAAAACAGAGCAGCTTAGCATAAATAGTTGAAATCACACATTTTGCAATTCATTCAGTTTGAGAATCATCTTGTAATTTTCCTTTTCTCATCTCAAATTCTCTTTGCTTTCTCATCTAACTCGCAGGTCTTTGTTCTTTTATGATTGATTGAATCAGTGATATTCAGTAAATATTGTGTTCTTATTGTTTCTTTGCAATTTTATCCTCTTGAATCATAACATGTGTCCAAAACTTCAAACTCAAATTGTCTTCTTCCTCCTCATAGAAATAAACCATTTACAGTACATCAACATTGACAATGGCGAAGAATTGCATATTTAACGGTGTTGCGCAACATTAGTCGGAGTTCTCCATCGCCGAATTTCTCCATCGCACAGTTCTTTATGCCGGTATTGGTCATCACAATCGCAGCACCAAGACCAATTGCTGGAATCTACTTCCCCTATTCTTTTTTGACAATTTGCAATTCTATCCCTAAACTTCAACACTTTCATAGAATTAACCCTGAATGAATAATAGTATGACTCCCAAATTAAAAAAAATGTTTATTATATACTTTAAAAATTTGTAGTTTACCCTCCGCCTCGCCATAAGACGGTTTTGCAAAATACGGAGTATCAATGAAAATAAATATAAAATCATCCATATAATTATAATAATTATAAAAATGACCCTGCATAATAGTTGGATAATTTAAAACAAGACATTGAGTCAATGTAAAGTTATTGGTTTTCCCCATTCTAATTTATTGACGGTTTCAATTTACTAGTTTTTTTAAAGTAAAAGTGTTTCAGTTCGTGATAGTGGAATACGTCCATGGACATTTAATACAAAGTCGGGTGAGGAATACTACATCATATGTTTCTCATTACACAATTTCATTTAACTTGCAATCAAATATGCTATAGAATTTTGTAGTCTCGATACCCAGAATGGACCATGTGAAGGGCTTTCTAATAATTTGCTTTGCCACGAACCAACTATCGCCTAGCATAATTCCAGGCAAACCCTTTCTCATCTAACCATTTGAATTATATTGAGCGCATCTCCAACAATTATGATGTTCTCCCAACTCGTTTCTTCAAATGAACGAGGGGAATGTATTATAGGAACATAACTCATGATTCGAAGAATGACGGAATACACCAGTCATACATAGGCAATACAAGCAGCAAAACAGGTAATGACATTTTTCTCAAACACTAATACTATATCAATCATACACAAAATTAGGCATCAGAGAGGACCCCGGGGACTTCTCCTCGGGACCTTGTCATGCAGGATGTATGAAAATGACAAAGAACACAACACTGATTTTAGATACTATGTTGGTCCGGAAGAAACTTCCCACATCAGATAAATTTCAATTGGGTGTGGCCGGAAACACTTATCCACATTCACCTGAAAAATGAGGTCATTTGATTTTGCAGTCTTCAACACTTCGATGGGTGATTCATCAGATGAATTTTCATCAAGATTATTGAACTTTCCAGCACTACCTTCCACTGTCATATAATAGTCATCGTGTATAGCTAGAGATGCACCAAAGTTGATGAAAAATGAAGTTGAACCAGGGGATGCATCTCCAGTTGTTGCACATTTTTTATGACCTGGCCGAAGCATTCTCAAACTTGACCTAGCCAAAGCATTTGATAGGGTCAAATGGTCTTTTCTTTTAGCTATACTGATTATAGTTGGCTTCAATATTCCTTTTGTTGATACAATCATGTTCCATCTTTCTTCTACATGGTTTTCCATAATTATAAATGGTAGACCTGCAGGAATTTTTTAGCCATCAAGAGTTATGAAAGAAGGATTCTAAACTTAATTATTTTAATTTACTAAGAGGTGCAATCCTTATCTCACTCCTGAGTTATGCTTTTAGTAGAAGCATTCAATTTTGCTATAGAATTTTAAACCCCAAGTATTTTAATTTACCAAGAGGTGTAATCCTTATCTCACTTTTGAGTTATGCAGATTATACAGTCTTATTTATCTAGGATACAACTCTCACACCACCAGAGTCAAAGGATCACTTTCAATTTTTGAAGAAACGAGTTGACATAAAATTAATTATAACGATGTAATTTTTCCCCCAGTAGAAGTGCAACAAAAGCACAAATTCAATAGGTTAAACTAAAAAAATGACACCGGGAAGTTTCCCTCACATGCTTAGGTTGACCGAAATATAATGGCAGAACTAGAGCACGCTATTTTCATTTAATGTTAGAAAAATATGATAGATTGTCAATGGCTAGAAAAAATAGATGGCCAAGTTCAGTCGGAAAACTTACACTTATTATATCTGTTATTTACTCTATACCCCCACCACTTTTGGGTTGTTATGACTTCTCCAAAAGTAATCCTGACACAGCTTTAAAAAAAATAACTAATTTCTTATGGGGACAATCAGAAATAGGGAATAAAAAAGTGAGAAAGAACCTCAAAAACCTATGTTTCCCAACTAGTTAAAATGATCTAGGACTTAGGAGTTTTATTGATATCATTGATAACTTTTCTTTGAAAATGTGGTGGAAATTCCAGCTAGAAATAACACCATGGTCTTAATTTATGTGGTTTATCCCTCTAAATTAGAGAAAATCACAAAATTGGAAGAAAATAACCAGGATTAAAACACCGTCTGAGAGTAATACAAGGGCCACACATGATAATGGATTAGCCAATTTTTATACATCTAACTTGACTTGCTATGGTTCTTTACAGGATCTCTGTGAATAATTGATCAGTTTTATGCCATTAAACTCCACAATTACTAATTTTATAAATGATAAGTCTCAGCTTATACTATACGTACAAAATATGCCAACTAACATTCTTAATTTTTTGCAAGATGTATAGATCAATCCCCTCATACAGGACATGTTGATATGGAAACCAGCCTAGAATGGACAATTTTCATTTAAATATGCATGCAACACAATTACTAAGAAGAGAAGACCGTTGAGAGCATTTCAAAAGGTTTGTCACTCCAAACTTCCCAAAAAGGTAACTATGTATGTGGAAACTGACAAATGCAATTTTACCCTTTGATGACATCACAATCTATTTTGATACCAGCCTTGCATCTAAATGCCCTATGTGCTTGAACTCTGATACCCAATCACATTTTTTAAACGATTTTGATATGTCATCTCAAATATGGGATAAGTTTCATAACATATTAGGTTTCAAATCACCTCAGTTTCAATCCATTTTTTACGGACTTGCTTTTTTACTAGTTTAAACATGGTCACACTGCCTTACACACAAATTTAATCACAGTGGCACTATCCTTTAGATTTTGGAACTTGTGGAAAACGAGGAACAAACTACCAAGTAGTATATGATAATCACAAATCTCACTTACCAATAGTAATAGAAAGCATAAAAGATATTTTCCATGCTTTCTATAATAAACATATCTACAACCCAAACTCAAATAACTAATATGGGTTCACACGGGATTGATTCCATACTTAAGACCACCCCCAAACCAAAAATCAAGATCATCACATGGAAGAAACCAAATTTACCTTTTAAAATGAATGTTGATGCTTCCTGGAATTGTACTTCACATGGATATGGGATTGGGGTTGTAATAAAAGTGGTCATTTCCTGAGAGCTTATGCTATCCATCTTACATGTTGAGATACTAGCTATGATGGAGGGTTTTTTTCTAGTACTTTATATCTGACTGTCTTTGGTCTTGAATGTGATTATAAAATAGATATTGACTTTATTAGAAACCCTACTAAATTGTCATAGACTATGTATGATCTGGTTTCTACACTTTATGAAACTCTAAAATAAATAGCTATAACACACACATTAAGGTAAGAATTTAGTGGCTAACCACATTTCTAAAATGGTTGAAAAAACCACACAACTGCTCAGACCCTCTCTACCTTCATGATTTGGACAAAAAAACAAAAATCCTTTTACACTTGGATAGATTATCTATACCAGCAATTATATTTGATGTATTGGATGGATGCTACTAAATTAATTGGATGTATTAGATTATCTATACCAACAAACTTTTGACACGCAGGAAGACCATACATCGGACTTGAAGTCACCGAATCAGACCTGGGCAAATCAAATGCAAAACTGCAAGATGATTTGTGGCTAACATTTCGATGCATAATGGATAGTGGATACAACACCTGCAAATCAAATGAGAGAAGATAATAAATATTCAGGGAATCATTTTACAAAAGCAAAGTATACCTCTATGCTTATCTTTGTAATTTAAAAAAAAAAACTAAGATCTTGCTATTTAATACAAGTTATTGGAAGTCTGGCCGACTATTTTACATTAGGAAGTTATTGGAAGTCTGGCCGACTATTTTACATTAGTATAAGGGACGAAGGTGTTATAGTTCAAAACACTATAAAAAAAATCTTAAGTAACAATAGCTTCTTTGATAGGCAATTAGGTTGACTTTTTTAAAGTCATTTACTCCCCCGTCCGATTTCAAGGTTCACCTTTTGACTTTTAACTGTTGACTTAACAAATGTTTGATCCTTAGTATCTCTCATTAAGGATAATTAAAACTTGTGAAAATTTGATATTTTGAAAATACATGTTATAACGAATATAACAATGTATCACAAAATAGTATTTATACTTATATACCAATTCAATTTTAGGGTCAAAGTTCAGAAGTTTTAACTAAATGAATAGTTAGATTGCAGTTTGAAATGAGACAGAGGGAGTAGTATTTTGGTTCAAGCATGATCTTGAACCCGAATATGTATTCAAATTCTTTATATTTAAGGGTTTGGGGGACCTTATATACATATATATGTGTGTGTGTATGGAGGGTTCAGGTGAGAACACCCTCTTAATGTGAAAACACTCATTTATGTGAGAACAAATTTTAACCGTTTAATTCTTTATTCGGATGGTTTAGATTGGATGCTCATTGTTATATTTTATTTTAAAAAATCGCAGAGCCCACCATACTAAACATGTCAAAGATTCAGCCCAAATTAATGTTTTTGGATTTATGACAATTTAAAATTATTAATTCCTTCAATTTTAGTGGTGATAAATATATTTATTTTAAAATAAACACTTACAACTTACATTTGAAACACTTACAAGCCTTTATTGAAGCACCACCAAATTATTTTTATAGCACACAACCTATAAAAGAAATTTACAATTAAAGCACTTGCAAGTAGGGGGTATTCATGGGTCGGGTCGGGTCGGGTCGGGTCGGTTGTCCCGGCCCAAATTGATCCAAAATTTTGGGCCAAATGGGTCGGATCGGGTAAAAATTCTCATAGTTTATGGTCGGGTCGGGTCGGACTGGGTCATGGGTCAACCCAAATCGACCCAAATTGACCAAAATCATATAAACATAGTAAAATTTTCATAATTTATTTGAATAAAATATATTATTTTTAAATGTAATAATATTTAAATAATAAATAAAATTGTGATTTA
>JAULKM010137552.1:0-18665 GCA_032355605.1 Rubia tinctorum
TGTCGGGGTGGGTTGAACATGTGATGAGATCAATATGGTGGAGATGATGGTGTCTGCAACTTTGGATTTGGGGTTTATGGAAGGGTTTGGAAGTTGGCATCTCTTTACAGTTCTGAGGTTTTGGAGGAGTTTTTGGAGTGACATTCTCCTCCTCCCTCCAGTTTTGGGTGCAGGTGAGCGAACAAACGCAACTCCATTACAAATGTACCTTCAGCAAATGGGCCTTTGTTTTTTTAAGTTGCAAACTAAAGGGCTGGGTTTTAAATTAGGGCTTCAATACCAATTTGTCGGATTGAATTGTGTATATCATATATGGGGTTCTCGTGCTATGATATACTATTCTAATCTTATTACTCCATCTGTCTCAACTCTATTTGCACTGCTTTTTTTGACATTATTCATTATCAAAGTTTCACCACCTATTTGAATAAATATATGAACAACAATATTATCATAATCCCTCTATCCCAGCCATATCTGCAAAGAGAGAAATGACTGGGCAAATTTTTGGAGCGGACCCTACCTGTCAGCCCACGTGTGTTTTAAGCAGAAATCCTAGTTTCGTCAATTTTAACCATTTCCTCCATTTTTTACTGTGTTGGGTTGTTCCCTCCATTTTTACGAGCCAAACACAGCCAATGTTAACCCTGTTCAGTCGAAAATGAAAAATCATATGTTTTTTATAGCCACCGGATTTTTACAAGTACAAAATTCCTATAAATACATGGACTGAATACCCATATCTCAGCCAATACAAATTCTGAAACCCTGTTTATTCCAGCCAAAAGAACAAGCCAAAATTTTGGGGAAAAATGAACTCTTTAATCCAAGGTTAGTTTCATCAGGGAGCCCTCCAAAGCATCCCGAAGGAGCTGGTTGCTCCTCTGATGTTTTGCATCTTCCCTTTCATCATAGGGTTTTTCATTCGGGGCATTATACGAGAGAAGAATCCGTCAAACGAGAGAGGCAACATCTGGCGGAATTCCTTTTAGAGAACCACAACAATGGGAAGATAAAGCACTCAAGGAGGCTCGATGCAGCAACACTTTTTAGTTGTTCAGTCTACTGTGAGCACAATATGAGCAATAGCACGAGCCTAGCTCGAATCGGGGCAACCACTAAACATGAGGCATAAGATGGATGGCCGCAATGTCCAGAATAAGATCAATATTGATCTTGAGGCATTAAGAGCCATACCTGCACATAAGAGAAGAACGATGAGAGGTACAACCACTAGCTTACATATAGGGAGGAGTAGCGTGCAAAAGGCTGTAACATCGAAGATCATAAGGATCCACACAAACATTATAAAACCAGCCTTGGCAGCTCGGAACAAAATCTAAAGGTTGGTTTTCGGTCTAAGTAAGCTAAATCCTGAATTGCAATTTAGAGAAATGGACAACATAATCCACATAGACGAGATGTGGTTTTATCTTAGTAAACAAAATGTGAGGTACTTATTAGCACCCGGTGAACCTAAACCATATAGAACATGTCAGCATAGATCCCACATTCCAAAACTCATGTTCACATGTGCTGTTAGTAGACCAATATTTGGTCATGATGGGCATGTTATATTTTATGGGAAGTTAGGGATATTCCCTTTGTGCAAGAACAGGTTTCCATAAATAAAAGTAAGAACGAGCCAGGAGGTATTGTGGAGTTAGTCCCCGTTCCTTCAATCACAAGGGATGTGATAAGGAATAAAATATTGAATGAGGTAATGCCAGCAATCAAGGATACTGCAAGATAATGCCACATCACATATATTAGTCAATGATCCACAATTTCTAACCGTGGCTAAGTCTGATGGCTTTAATACCAATTTAGTTATCCAGCCAGCTAATCCCTTGATTTGAACATAATGGATTTAGGTTTTTTTTTAACTCTATACAGTCCCTACAACAAGACCAAGTATCAAGCAATATTGTTGAGCTCCTAGGAGCAGTGTTCAACACATATGCAAGGGAAGATGCTGTTATACTCAACAAAGTATTCGTGACTCATCAAGCAGCAATGATAGAGATAATCAAAGTAAATGGTGGCAACAAATACAAGCTTCCGCACATGAATAAGGATAAAATGATAAGGGAAGGAACATTGCCAATGATGCTGACTGAAAATGAGGAAGATGTAAGGGCCAACATAAAATATTTGATTGCACTAGGAGAAACTGTTAAGATTCTCCCACTGATGCATGCCCTAAGGTATTAGGAGATTGTGAACATGTAATTTGTAAATTTTGGGGGTTGGTGTAAAGGCGTATTTTGGAAGCCTATGAATATTTCGCTTTTGGTGTGATCGAAATGTTCAAAGCCAACCCCGGTTAAGTGTAATGCTATTCATGAAAACCAAAGTTATGTTTTAAAACATTTGTGTTTCATAAATTTATCCCTTAATTTTTTCATTCATCACACAAAATCAGCCAGGGAAGATGCATTTGTCAAATACATGAGGGACTGAACACAAAGTAAGACCAGGAGGAAAGATGCATTAGTTAAATATATCAGGGACTGAACACGGAGTAACACAAGGAGAGAGGATGCATTAAAAAATAAACCACTAAGAGCAAACAATATGATCAATGTGTATAAAACCAGAGAATATGCAAAACCCAACCAGTGACGGGGATTTCAACCATAGGGAAAATGCAGTACAATCAGTAATCAAAAACTTATGTACTCAAGCAGGCCAGAGCAATTCATACACAACACAAAAAAAATGGCACTAACAGACCAGATCTAATCATAAATAGATAAGAGGCAATGACACCAACAGGCTAACAACACTACAAATGACAGATAAAGAAAGATATCACCTAATTGGAGACATTATATTTTCTTCAGTACTTGAACTCGCCGCACCGAGACAAAGGGAAGATGCTTTAAAATTACAATTTAGGGTACATATAGTCCTTTTTTTGCGCCTCATCAAAGACTGTACTCCCAACCAACCAGCAAATGTAGCACGCTAAAATAGACATGAACGAATGGTCACAACAGATTTCCAAATATGATGAAAATACATAGAACATTTTCAAATATTTATTAATAATTATTCAGGGAATATTACAAGCAAATCTACAAATGATAACCCTGAATATGAAGAAAATAAATCGAATCAGGAATTTATCTTCTTCAAGAAGATGGTCTGAACCCTAGCTCAATCCATTTTAGCCTCTCTTTTTTCTAATCTTTCGAGTCTTGGGATTTCATTGTATCCACGGACCAACAAATACAACATTCTCTTTGACCCTTTGTCAGTATCATCGGAGTGACTAGAGTCAGATGCAGCGGCTGAGGGTGAGTTGCGTCGGATCTCAGCAGGGGAGGCCCGATTTAGGGACCCACCGTCGGCGTTCGTCGAGCGACTTCGTCAACCATCACCGCTCCATTGAAACGAAGCTTAGAACCATCATGCAATGTAAGATTCGGTGATGGAAATTAATCGGTCCAACATCGAAGGTGTGTTTGACCGGATCTGCATGACGGAAATTGCGATAGGTCGTCGGCTTCAGTAGATCATCCAGGGTGGCATCAGCTCTCCAGGCGGAGGTGACATCATCCACCTCCGTCTCGAGAACAAACTCCGCCAATGAATAAGTGTTGGAGACGTAACATTCAAAGAAACCGCAACATGAAAACATCGGAGGAGAATGACGGGATCAACATTGAAAGCTCTGGGGAAGATGCTAGATCTAGCAACGCAGAGGAGGGTTTTCCGCCTAGATGTTTACTGGGGAAGATGCTAGAGAGGTGGAGAGAAGATTTTTCTGGCCAAAACTTTACTGGGGAAGATGCTGTAGCGGCGGAGATAAGAGTTTCCAGGCCAGAGGTTCACTGGGGAAGAAGCTATAGTGGCGGAGAGGAGAGTTTTCCGGCCAGATCTAGGTTTTCAAAGGGAGAAGATAGAAAGGCAGATATAAGATTCGAGAGATAAAGATAGGAATGAGAGGTCAGTTGGTTTGAATGGAAGGTCTGAGGCAATAAATCAGTTTCACGTGATAGCTTCACTGTCCAAGAAGCTTTTGATTGGCTCAAGTGGACGGTAGAGTAAATATAAAAGTAGTTGACCAGTTTGAATTCATTGTGGGCTTGTCAACCGATTTTTAGAATTTGAAATTCTGATTAAGAATGTGTGCTGGATGGGTGTGTAATTGAAGTGGTGTAATGATTGGTAATGCTTGTAAATTTCATATTTCATTAAGGGCAAAATGGGAAATTCTGATGTCAAAATTTTCCAAATCAGGAAAGTTTTCAAAGTGTGCATATTTGGGTGGGACAACCTAAAAAGGAAAGTGTGCAAATATGGCCGGGACAGATGGAGTATATGATATTGTTCAATTCGTCGTATGAAGTAGTTTCTGAATATTAACTTTTTATTTGTCGTTCTTATACGTAGGTAAACATATTAATGGTCAAACATGTTTCTTGAACAACGTGATAATGATTGCAGTGAAAATATAGCTGGGACAGAGGGAGTATCTAGTATTGAATGCACCAACAAGACCCAATTGTTGATAATTTTAGAGAATAGCACCAATTTTTATGGTTATATAACTGTGATCTCCAAGGAAAAAAATGCATGCATGACTCTGAATAGAACTGGCAAACGGGTCTTATGAGTCGGGCACTGATAAGAACTGATCGGGTTTTGATATGATTCAGACACAAATATTTTTGGGTCTGTATTGGATCTGGTCGGGTATGTTCTATTCAGATTGAGACTGGGTAAAGTTGGAAAAACAGCTATACCGGCTTAGTTCATGTGATTTGGGTTCAAATTTGGGTATAACTTTTTTTAATTGGATTCTAATTGAGTTTGGTCAAATTCGATTTGGATTTATTTAGCTTAGTTATATTCTCTTTTAAATCAGATTTAGGTCATGTCTAGTTGAACTTATTTGGTACTGAATAAGTTCAACTAGTAGTGCTGAATTTAATTTAAAGTTAATTGCTAAAATAACCCTATGTTTTGATCGAAAATGCCACTCTAACCCTGTAAAATCTAAAAGTACAAATATAATCCTACGTTTTGGACGAAAGTGCAAATCTAATCCTGACAACATGAATTTTGCTGGAAATCAATAAAATGACCATTACAACCCCATTTTAAAAAAAATTAGAAAACTTGAAAGGACGGTTATGATCGTACAATTTTCTTTCCTTTTCTTTTTCTTCCTGAATCTATTTTCTTCTTCTTTCCTGGATCTTCCAGTCCTATGATATCATCAATCACATCGTACGAGATAGAGGTGACCGGGTTTCGAATGGATCCAGGGGCAGTGGTGAGATGGGTTTTGAGCTTCCACTGCCGAGGAGGAATAGTGACGCTGATCCGGACTGATTCGAGCCTCCATTGGCAGCGCCAAGAAGATCCAAGCCACTACTGGTGGCATCGAGAGCCTCCACTGGCAGCGTCGATCTTTCAGACTTCTAAACGGGTTTCAGATGGATCAAGGCGAGGTGGCAAGATGGGCTTTGAGCTTCCCCGATCGAGGAGGAATAGCGGCGCCGATCTGGACTGATTCAAGCTTCCACTAGTGGTGGCGCCGATCTTTCGGACTACTCGAGAAAGATAAACCCGCCGACGCAATCTATATGTACATTCTACATCTAGGTTTGCGGCGGGGCTGGACGAGAAGGAGGGGAAGATAGTGGTGGTGGTGTTAGGGTTCACGGCTGGGCAGCGGTGGTAGGCGGCAGGGCTGGGTGAGGAGGAAGATAGATGGTGGAAGTGGTGCTAGGGTTTGGGGTGCGGCAGGTTGTGGTGCCGAAGCGGCAGGCTGTGGTGGCCGAATCGGTGCTGACCATGGAAAACTCCACCGTTCCGAATCCGAACACTGAAATGGAAACTCATTTTTAAGGTAATTAATTACCAATTATTCAACTGACCGCTTTGAAAATTTTGTTTCTATTTGTACTTTTGTTTGTGAAAATTCATAAACTATTGGTGTTTGTTTCCTCGATTCTTAAATACTATGTGCGCATTTTCCATATGAGAAGTGGCAAAATCCAGATTCCGGAGGTGGCGAGCGGTGGTGCGGAGCGGCGGCGGCACTGGTTTTGGAGATGGAGATGATGATGAAGATGAAGAAGAATAATAGGGTATTTTTTCCATTAAATTTTTATTTTTAAGACTAGGGGTATTTTAATTTTTTTTAGATTTGGTCAATGACGAAAAATACCGAGTCAATGCCAGAATAGTGTTAAAAGGTTATATCTGCACATTTGATGCAAAAGTTAGGGTTATAATTGCACTTTCGGATTATACAGGTTTATATTGACACTTTTGGAAAATAATAAGGTTATATTTATATTTTACCCTTTAGTTTATTAATGCTGAATTTAATTTATCGGTGTTGAATTGAATTTATTAGTAGTTTATTGTTTCAAAAAAAGGAAAAGAATGACTCCCAAAATGATGTTGTACTCGTAACGTAATTTACTTTTAGGTTTATTATTCAACTAGTTACTAAGAGAACCCAAATAAATATTTATTTAGTAATTTTTTTATTTCTACGATTAGTTTATTGGTGCTGAATTTAGTTTATTAGTGCTGAATATAATTTATTAATGCTGAATTTAGTTTACTGGTGATGAAATGTGCTGAAATTAAACCCAACTGGACAGTGCCTTATTCAGATTCAGGCGTACTCAATAAGGATCTCATTCCGATAAATATACTCCCTCTGTTGCATTAGTTGTGACACACTTTTCTTTTTCGTTGTTTTCGTGGATTTGACACATTTTCCTTTTATGGAAAGATTTTTTAATTTCATCCATTCATTCTATTTTTTCCTTTATAAATTCAGTTTCATCCACTCACTTCATTCACTTAAATTCAAGCACCTAAAACTATTGTGTCCCATCCAACGAAACAGAAGTAGTAACAAACTTGTCACTATAATATAAATGTGCACCAATGATGAACAAACCATGATATTTATGCAAGTTATAATGCCGAGTTAAGATTATAACTTGTATCAGCAAAATAAAATAGTATATGTTTTTTGAATTTTTTTCTATTTTTTTGTTGATTCTATATCATTTTTTATATTTCACATTGGTTTATTATTATTATAGTTATTATTTAAGTTTAAAATTTCTAGTTGGTGAATTTATATTCATGTATGTAATATTTTTTAAGGTAAATTTGCATTTCATTAAATATTGGGTTGAGTTACAAAGTGTGGAGTCGAGCTCCATGGGTAAAAGTACAAGCGATTAGTCTTTAGATATTGTGCTAACTTGTGTGCTATACTATTTGCTTGTCTAGGGATCCATTGTACTATTGAATTGTGCAATTTTGACAATAATTGTTTTTATATTCGTGCATATCAATCCAAAGTCCGATCTGTCTTCTTCCAGATTATAAATGGCCTTGATCAGTATTTGTGCATCTCCTCTGACTGCATCTGAATGTACTTTTAAATCAACACATTTAGTAAGTGTGTGTCTTAATGTCGCTGCTTCTGCAAGTTGCTGTGTAAGGATTTGATCTGTTCTGGATGATTCACCATATTTCCATTGATTGTCTCCCTCTAAGTCTTTTATGAACCGTCTTAAGCATGTGAAGTCTCTTGTTGTTGCTGCATCAAAGAATAGAATGGTCCTCACATTTTGTGATACATCAGTGATGTGTGCATTATCAGTCCTTGTTTCATCCATAAAAAAAATGGTTATTCTTTCCATGTTTGAGTTCCTCCAATTGGTGCAAGGCGAAATGAATGCAATACGATGGTATGAGCTCGTGAAATTCACCATGTAAGATTTTATTTTGATGGAACAATAATTGATTCATTAACCTTACTATAATCTCCATCAAATCTCTTTCCAGGTTAATGAGCATATCAGTTACCCATAGGGAGAAGTTTTGTTGTTGAAACTTGTAGGCTTGTTCATGAACATCTGCTGCAACCCATTTGGTAAATGAGTGGGCACTGGAATAAGATATGTTCTAAGGACGTGTCCTCATTTGTACATGATAAACAATGGCTTTATGCATGTCTTCCTATTTGGCGTAAATTCTTTGCTGAAGGAAGTTGATCTTTGCATAAAATCCAAAGAAAATGGAAAATTTTATTTTGTATGGGCAATTTTCACAATGCTTTCCAATGAGGGGAGGTTTATTAACTGCTACTTGCTGCATGACCTGTATTGTTGAGATACATTGAATTAATAGATACTCCCTCCGTTCCACTAATAAGTTTCGAAATTACTTTTTGCACAAAGTTTAAGACAAGTCTATGTGGCATCTTTTAAATGGGTGATGACAGCGGGCCCACATAAATCAAATGAAAGGAAGAGTTATGATCACATATTTATAGCTAAATGTAGAAAGTTTAGAAATAGAAAGTTATTAGTGGGACGGACCAAAAAGGAAAGTAGGAAGTTATTAGTGGGACGGAGGGAGTAGTTTATAACATGATTTAATAGAGTATATACCATCCACAGTTGGTATCCATGTCCAAAAATCTTCTTGATTTACGTGTGGTCTTGGCATAGCAAGAATAAGGCGGGCTTCCTCCAAACTAAACATATTGTTTATAATTTCTAAATTCCATTGCCTTCCATTATCCGTCATTAATTGATTTCCAGTAATGTGTTCGGGATAATCATCTGGTAATGAAACTGGTTTTGTATGTCCTACTCTTGGTAGCCACCTGTCGCTTTTCACCCTTGTGCTTTCACCCTTGTGCTTTCACCATTTCCAATTCATTTCCTAATTCTTTTCGTTAGTAGATTTCTTCCTACCATTATAGGTTTCCATGCATATGATAGTCCGTGATCTATATTCACCTCTAAGATTGTTGATCCCTTGTTGTACTTTTCTTTTAAAAGCCTTGCTATTGTCGACGTGGGATTCGTCATTAACCTCCATGCCTACTTCCCTAAGAGGGCCAAGTTAAAATGTTTCAGGTCTTTAAATCCCAGTCCACCCATTCCTTTTGGTGTACAAAGATGTATCCACTTTTCCCAGTTGATTTTTTTCTTTTAATTCAAGCTACCTCACCAGTATTTGGTATAAAGCTGCTGGATATCCCTTATTAGAGTATCTGGTAATTCAAAGCAAGACATGGTATATGTAAGCATGGATTGTAGAACTTCCTTGTTGAGAATCTCCTTTCCTCCCTTTGACAATTGTTTATGCTCCCAACTCTAAACTTTTGTCCATACTTTTGTTTTGGTTTATTCAAGAGAGGCAAATTTTGATCTACCAAAGATAGTTGGGAGACCCATATATTTATCAGGTCCCGTTAACTCTCTCTCATGTCCATAATATATGGTATGCTTTCTTTGATTTCTTCGTATACATTTGGGCGGAACGTAATTGATGATTTATCATAATTCACTTTTTTTTCCGAACACCTTCTCATAATCTTGAAGGATCTGCTTCAATTGAGCTACCTCCCTGAAGGATGCCTCGCCTAATATTAAGGTGTCACTGGCAAACAACATATGAGAGAGCGTAGGCGCTGACTTTGGTATTTTCAGTCCTGATATCAATTTCCTTCTTAAGCTATCCTCTAACATTTGGGATAAGACTTCCCCACAGATAATAAACAAATATGGCGATAGAGGGTCTCATTGTCTGATCCTTTTGGATGGGGTAAGATTACCAAAACGTTGCTCATTAAGCACAACGGAGAACCAAACTGATGATATGCACTGTTCTATAAGATTAATGAACTACAAATTAAAACCCATAGACCTTAGCGTTTGTAATAAGAAGACAGTTCCACTCTATCAAACGCTTTACTCATATCCAACTATATCACCATATAGCATTTTTTCCTATTCTTTTGTTTTTTCTAAAGTGATGAGTTTCATGTGCTATAAGAATATTTTCAGAGATAAGATGTTTAGGCACAAAAACACTTTAAGATTTATAAATGATCCTATACATTATGCTTCACAATTTATTAGATATGCATTTAGAGATGATTCTATAAATGACATTACACAAACTAATGGGTCTGAACTGCGATATCTTTGTCGGCTTTTGGATTTTTGGGATTAAGACCACTGTTGTCTCATTTAACTCATTTAGAGGATCTCTACAATTAAGAAACTGTAGAATTAGCAATGTAACTTTTTGACCCACAATTTCCCAATATTTTTGGTAAAAAGATAGAGGCATCCCGTCCGGGCTTGGTGCTTTATTTGGCCCCCATTTGCTTTAGTGCCTTTATAACCTTCTGAGCTACATAGGTTCTTGTGAGGTAAGCATTCATTTTATCTGTTATTGATGGTTGAATCAGTGCTGTAGCCTGAAGAATAAGGTCTCGATGTGGCTCTAATGAAGTAAAGACCTCTTGAAAGTGTCGTAAGATTAGAGCTTCCATTTCTTTATGGTCCAAGCGCCAAATTCCTCCCTCACCCTTCAACTTGTATAAGGTGTTCCTTTTTTGCTTCTTATTTTCAAAAGAATAGAACAACTTTGTAGTTCTGTCCCCCTCTTGAAGCCAATGTTGCTTCGATCTTTGCTTCAATTTGGCATCCTCCAGATCAAAAAAATGTTCTACTCCGTCCGTCCCAGGGGAATTTGCACAGAATCTTTTTCACGGTCTCCAAGAAACATGTTTGACTGTAAATACGTGTAACTAAGGACAATAACGCCGCATAAAAATTTGATAGTTAGAAACTACATGTTACGAAGAATCTAACAATATCTCATACGATAATATTTATGTTCATATATCTGTTCAAATGTATGGCCAAAGTTCAACAACTTTGACTGTCAAATAGTAAGTGTGCAGAATCGGTTGGGACAGAGGGAGTAACTCTTTCTTCAAAGAGGATAAACAAATTTTATATCTCAGGTGTGATTCGTCCAAACTTCAATTTGTTTCGATAGCTTCTCTACTCTCTTATGTCATTCTTGGAATTTATATTTTGCCCACATGGCTAAATTGGATTCACACGCATGAATTGTGGTAGATATATCTAATTCAGTGTTATTCCATATTTCTTCCACTTTTCTTTGCATTTTGGTGATTTCATCCAATAAGAAGAAAACTTTTTGGATACATGGTTGCGTAGAGGGACCTTTTGTTTGAATTTTTAATAAAATTGGAGAATGGTCTGATTAATGGTTAAACAGATGTTTGACTTGTGACGCTGGGTACATATTTCTCCATTCCGTCATAGCCACCGCTCTGTCTAGTCTAGCTCTTAATGTATAAAGATCTTTCCAATTTCCACGCAATGTAAAATTTTCTTCCAGCAAAACCTAAATATGTTAAATTACATTTGCTCAAAGCATTTTGAAATATTTCAATTTTCCATTGGGGCCTTTGATTGGTACTTTATAGTTCATGTTGGTGTAGGATTTCATTGAAATTGCCTATACAGAGCCATGGTAGTGACGAAACATTCGTTATAGCTGGGAAATTTTCCCAAAATTCTTTACGTTTTGCAGTATCAGGCTTACCATAAACACCTGTGCAATGCCATTTAAAATCAGTGATTGGATCGACTACTATAAAATTAATAAAGTTGAAAGCAAATGACAAAATAGTAATTGAGATGTTTTTATTCCATAATAATGCTATACCACCTGAATTTCCATTAGAATCAACAAAAATTTCATGGAAATATAATTGGTCTCTTACATTAGACAAAAGAAAAGAAGAACATTTTATTTCAGAAAGGAAAATAAAATGAGGACTATTTTTCTTAATGATATACTTCAACTGTATAACTACATGAGGATTAGACAACCCCCGACAGTTCCAACTTATGTAATTCATTTTCCTCGGCGGACTGGTTCTTGCCAGATCCCACCGCTGGTACATTTCTAGTTTTACCCGCTGGTAATTTCTTCATTTTTTAACCTTTTGAACTCCACATCTAAATCAATTGAGACTGTATCAGGATCGATTTGTCTTTTCAAAAATTTATTTTAAGCCATGCCTGAACCCATTAAAGCTTCTGCATCATCTACTTTTTCTTATTCCTTCCATGCAACTAAGAAATTATTATTCTTCTCTGTGACTTTCTCCTCTACCTGGGAGTACATACATTTCAACGGAAAAATTGAACCCTGCGTTTGGATTGATTTAAACCCTGGCGGAGTCCCCAGTGAAGAAAGCCCTGTGGTCAGTATAATAATGGAGAGAAAAAGGGCTGTTGTCAACAGGTATGAAAATTTTCAGGCGAGTCCCTCAGGTGGGGGATGAGATGCATTAAGAGGCTCTGAATAGATTCTCTTCTCCTTAGTTCTGGCAACGATTGAAGAAGATTGTGCCACTCCAGCGCCTCTGTGTTCAAGCTCAAAGTTGTTGGAGTTTTAAAGGTTGAATGATTTCCTTGTTCATTACCAACTGCAACATGAATTTAGGGAGATAAGACATCCAGATTAGTAATTTTTTTCTCATGAGTAAAGCTCGCAACATTAATTTCCGAAAGATTAAAACCCATCGGCGATAAATTAGCCCGTGAATACATCTGGGAAAAATCCTCCATTAAGAATATAAGACGTATAGAAGCTACCTATGGTATACGAGACAATGTGTACTTGCACAAGCGATGGATGTTGGAGGAGATCCTTGAAGCTGAGGATAATTAGGGGAAAGCTTCAGTATCGAAACTGCCTTATTGATATTGGATTGGTAGGGTTGGGATTGTTGTTTTTAGCTTCACTTTGATGATGATTTGATTATGTTGTTAGTAAGTACTTGATTGTTTCAGGGTCGTAGTTTTAAAACTATGTATTATGGATTGTTTTAAAAGAGATGGTACATTTTTCTGATAAGGGTAGTAGATTAATTTTTGGTATGGACAAGGATTTTTTTCAAGACCTTTAATGTGTAAATTTATGAAACAATTAGTGGTTTGCTAGTTTTGTAAATGATTTGGGTGAGAAGACTATTACGGGAAAGTAGGAAGATATTTTACTTGTGTCGTTGTGCTGGTGATTTTCCAGATGTATGCGAAGCCGTGAATGGTCGTCCCATTTTTGTTGTGCTATTCGGATACTCTGCTACTATGCAAATCCGCAAGTGATTTTCCCACTTGTGTTGTCTGAGTAGAGAGGTATAGTGAAGTTGTGTGTGGGTCATATTTGCGAAGCAAGGATGAGAAGATGCTTCGTCATCTCATTGCTTCATGTGTGGACGTGATATGTAAATTAGAATTACATGAAATGTGTTGGCTTGGTTCTAAGTGGTTTTTGGTTGGTTTGTGGATAAGTGTGCTATGTGTTTTTTAGATTCTTTCAATTGGAATGTGTAGAACATTACTTCGTTCCGTTTCCCAAGGTTGAATAAGTGGTTAGCCAGTTTTGAGAAACAGGGTGACGCGACCTTTAAGGCATTTTAATAAAGGGGTTTTCCCTAGGCTGGCTTACGCATATAAAAAACAGTTGTACCCTGAGTATTCTCTCAGTTGCGTTTGTGTGTTGCTTCTTTGTATTTGTGTGTTTTTGTGAAGTGGTTTTGAGTAAGGGATGTGTATATTTTGTTTACATGTTAAGCTGTTGTGAGTGTTTGTAAGTTGTGATTTTCCTATGGGGTTGATAGTTTGGGATTCCATGGCTATCCATGTTTAGTTTGGGGATCTCATCAGCTATGTGATAATCTGTTTCATTTGGATATATTGGGAGAGTTACTTTGGTTGTTGGGGATGCAAGTTTGGGTTATATCCCATGTGAGATTTTCTAGGAATATCCATGCTTGTCGTAAGTGTGTATCTTTTAAGTGTTTTACGTTTTCATAATTTTCATTATCTGATGTATTTTATGATTTTTGTACAGGATCCCCGGGTTATACTAGTGAACATTGAGTCTGGATGGAGGATGATGAAGAATCTCCATCCGCTAAACACGTAAGAATGGGAGTTGAAGAGAACCGATGCGAGGGATGGTCCGAAATCACGACGATTAAGCTCTAAGGGAAAGATGGGCTATACATTCCAAAAACTCATGAAGAATACTGTATTGGATTCATAGTTTGTCAAACTGTGGACTACGACAAGATGAGTGTGCCAGCAAAGTGGTTATTCACTTTCTGCTAGTATGCACGCTCATATTTATTAGGATGATGGTGCCCCTTCATAAGAGGCACTCCGAGAAATGGAGGTGGTGCAGTAGGAGAATGTGTGACCATTCTCTGGTCACTCCCCTTCCGACCTTTATGGCCTGACTAGCTTACAGCTAGAGACTTAAGTATCCATTTATCTATATAATAGGTTCACGATTGATCATATATAATTTTACCTAGGGGAAGTTTCATAGTTTAGAAAAACAATTTTCTCGGTAATCATTAGTTTATGTATGGATTTAAGTTATTTCATTGGTCCTGCGATGACTTCTTTTTGTTACCATAGTGACAATATTATTTTTGCGCTGATAACAACGATCACTTACTAAAGTTGTTTATATTCTTTCGCTTCTCATTCTCAGTATAAAGTTGTTTTTATTGCTTCAGTTGGGAATTATTTGAATCAGGGTGTGTTTTGCAAGCTGAGCCATTGTGATACCTCGCGGTGTTGTCCATACCTTGCTGTTTTTTCTTATGGAGGTCTAATTGTCTCCCATTGTTTCCCATTATTTCACCAGCTCACATTATTTCTTTATGTAATTGGTTTATCCGTGAGTGATTGGTTCCACTTAGTCGATATTTTATTTGTCTATTATTGATTTGTAGTTCCTAGTTCTGTGGCTAAGAAAGCCTTTTAACTACGTCTGGGAAGGGGGGGGGTTTCATAATTATGCATCATTCCCTATATATGAGCCAGCTTCCCTGTCGAAGCGTACCTTGGCCACTGATCCACCTGCGCATGACAAATGTGTAAACGTTCGGTTGCGTTGTTGCTGCTATCTTCCTGGGTATATTAAGCTAGTTTGTTGCTTGCTAGCTTCGTTGGGTGCGAGAGTCTTTGCATGCTTGCTGACATGGTGGTGACTACGGCGTGTCCTACAGCCTTCCCCCGGAAAGAAAAAGGTTGTCCTCACAAATGGCGGCACTAATGCGGGTCCTTCAGATCGGTCATAGTTCCCAGAAAAAGTACGATGAGTCCAACCTCTTTTACTACTTGCAAAAAAGAGAGTTTCCGGGGTGGTTCTTAAGGTAAAAGTTTTGACACCCAAATTAGGGTTGCTTTTCTTATGAGTGTTTTCTTCGTCAAGAATGACTTACATTGTTTATTGTTCTTTGTCCTTATTTATAGAGTATAAGTCATGTGAGAGTGGTCCACATATTGTGTTCCTCCCTCCTCGTGGCCTAATGGTGGATGTTTGTGGCAAGCAATGCTTTCCCACTCTTTTCGGGTTTGATTACCCTTGAGCGAGGTGTCATGTGTGTTTAGCGAACTGATTGGTTCATGCGAAGTGATTATTCCAATGCTAGAGTTCACCTCACTGGGTGAGTTATATATATATACACCATTAAATATTTCACATATTAATATATAAAAAAATATGAAATTGAGAACATACTTATAAATTACGAGTTTAAATAATGGTGAATGGGAATTATATAATATAATTAAATATTTAAAAATATTTAAATTAGAAGTAAAATGAAATTAAAATATAATTAATCATTGTTATTTTTATTATTTTGTATGATGCAAATAACATTATTCAAACTCTCACGTTATCGAGCCTTTGAATTGAAATGAATTATAATATAGAGTTTAATTTTTAATGGTTTCAAAACTTTACAAACACAACCATGTACAATAAGTCTTGAAAAATACCATTTTTCCATAAATTTATGAAAAAAATGAATTTTAATTAAAATAATAAAAATGTAAAAGGTTTTAGTTGTAATATTAAAAAATTATTATGCAACTTGCAATAGTTATAAGTTTATGATTCGATTAATGCAACCTAGAAATTTTATCTTCATTTCTTCTAATTTGCAGTTTAAATTTTGATTTTTCCATGACTTATGGAATATACTTATGTAAAATTTTAAAATTATCAATTAAATACTTGGGGAAATAAGAAAACATGAAAATGTAATTTTAGCGTTGGTGAAAAAATTTCTGGAACCAAAGAACTCCAAGTAAATCATACTGCATCATATAACAATCTAATATTAATTATCTACCATATGCACGACATATCATTGTTTTTTATCAGTCAAAATTTAAATTTTGCTCAATTTCTTTCAAATAAATTAGAAAAACACCTCATCTAACACATGTACCGTGAATTTAGAAACACTTGGGGCTTGATTTTTAGAGTGGTAACACTTAGGTCTTACCCTTGATTTTTAAAGGGTAAGACGGAAGTCATGTGAAAGTCCTCAGCTAGCGTAGATTCCACCAATCGGACATTGAGCAATAAAGTAAGGGCCCAAGACAATTAAAACCTATTAAATGTGAAAAGTGAATTAAAAGCCTCAACTGATCAATATATGTAAACCTTTCTTCCTCAAACTCCTCATTGCTGTTTCCATTGGCCTGACTTCTCTCTTCTAGTCCCTCTTCTGTCTTCTCCATTCCCCCTCACCATTTCTTCTGTCATATGTTTCTCTCTTAAATCTCACATAGCAAAGACTTATTTTTTCCGGTTCGGTTAAGATTGCCGGGAACAAGACTACATCAGTAGATATGGATGGCTTGTTTTGTGTGTGTGTGTGTGTGTGTGTTTTCACTTGTTCTTGTATTCTCTGGGTTTGTTTTTCATCCTCTTGAATCTGACACCAACTGCAGATTTACCCTCTGCGTCTTTTACCAGTATTATTTTTTAACTATATACTATATCGGGTTCAGTTTCTTTCATCCACTAGTGTTTAGTGTGGGCAGATTCACTTTTCCGAAGGACTCTGAAGCTGTTTACTGTGGAGTTGAGGGGTACTATATGCTCCGATGTTCATATACATCTA
The DNA here is from genome assembly GCA_032355605.1 of Rubia tinctorum. NCBI lineage: Eukaryota > Viridiplantae > Streptophyta > Magnoliopsida > Gentianales > Rubiaceae > Rubia > Rubia tinctorum. The sequence continues at coordinate 16,841 of JAULKM010137552.1, forward strand.
TCTAGCCAGCCAATTAGCGTTTCTGATTTTAGATTTTCACCATATTTGATATTCTCAGATGAGGTTCACGAATTTCTACGAATTGTTTTTGGTTAATTTTAGAATAGGGTTTTGTCTAGTTCAGTTAAGTTCTTGTGTCTGAAAAGGAATCTAAGAGTGCAGAGATTCGATTCCCATTTTCTGTCCAGTGCATCAGGTTTTCATGCTCTGGCTTCTCTATCCCCAGTACTTGAGCGAGCTCCCATATCCTTATCCCTGGTCTGAATCAACCGTCAAATTTCAACCCTAATTTTCAAGATCGGAATTCGATCAAATGGTTGTGATGCATGATGGATTAACAGTGGTTGTTTGTGGATGTAGCATCATCAAGATTCACATGCAAAAGCTAAGGCTGTAAGTCTGCCAAAGCTTTTTGACGGTGAGAATCTTGATGATGCTGCATCCGCATTAAACCACCAATTCACTTGTATGATGTGATGGTAAGTTCTGTTTTCTTTTTCTATCCTATTTAGTAGTTTGATCTGCTTGTTTTTCACTAAAAAACATGGTGATCAGTCACATTTCAAGGGCTTTCTTAATTGTGTGTGTTAGAGAGAGATGTGCAGTTTCCTTGTTTATTTACTGTCATAGCGGCTGAGGAATAGATCTGTGATTATTCTCAAGTCAAGAAGGAGGTAATGTGTGCATAAGAGTTAGTACAAAATGGTCCTTGTTGGCTTTTATTACTCTTGTTGTTGGAGATGGAAATTAGACAATAAGTATCATTTTCAGGTTACTGATCGATTATTCATTTCTTTTATGTAGCTTGTCTGATATATATTGTGGATAACTTGAGCAAGATCTGCACGTACTACCAGACTTATGCCCTGTCATGCTGAAATGGTATGAGTTGAGGTGAGATTAATTTATTGGAGTTGAGAAAAACTGAGAAAAGTTGAGTTGAGTTGATTGGAACTGAGATTAATTGAGAAGAGTTGAGAAGAGTTGGGAAGAGTTGAGAATAACTGAGAAGAGCTGAGAAGAGTTGAATTGAACTTAACTGAGTCAAACTGAATTAAAATAAATCAAATTGACTGAATTAAACTAAACTGAACCGAAACAACGGAACCAAACCGAATCAAACTAAACGGAACAGCATCAAATTGAACTAAATTTAATAAAAATGAACCGAACTCCATAAAAATGAACCCAACTAAATAAATCTGAAGTGAAATGAATCACACTAGCTAAATTGAACTGAAGTAAACAGAAGTGGACTTAGTCTAGCCGAACATGAATGAATTAAACTAAAACGAATTGAATCAAATTGAACTGAATCAAACTGAACTGAATCAAACTGAATTGAAAAATAATTAAAAGAAGATAACAGTTAAATTATATTACATATTAATAATTAATTATGATTAAATAATAGTGATGTGTATTAAATCATTTATTTAAAAATTTAATGTATGATGTAATTATAGAATTCGAGTTTCAATTGAATTGAAATATATTTCACAAATAAGAAGTATACAATTATTAATAATACTCCCTCTGTCCCAGCCTATTCTGCACAAAAAAAATTAACGATCTCAAATAAACACATTTGACTGTAAATATGTGTAATTATGGACAATAACCGGTACACAAAAATTAATATTTAGAAACTATGTGTTACGACGAATCTAACCATATCTCATACTATAAAATTATTGTTCATATATATACCTATTCAAATATGTGGTCAAAGTTCAGCATCTTTGACTAAAAAAAGATTTTATGCAAAATAGGTTGGGACGGAGGGAGTATGACGATTATGCGAAATATATTAAAATTATTTATG
>JAULKM010137562.1:0-18664 GCA_032355605.1 Rubia tinctorum
ATGCAGGACGCCCCCCTCCCCCCCCCCCCACAAACACCTTTACGAACACGAGGTAGTCTCTCGTCCATCTAATTCCTATCCTTCTCTCCACCTATTGTCCGCGTCTCCTTTTGCGAAACTTCTCGATATCAGGGACCAACCTCCAGTTCGCGGGTTGCAACATTGTTGGATCTCTAATAGGCACGAAATCAGCACTATATTGTGATACGAAGGTGGTCGTGTGATATGCCTTATCTCAAAGGTTTATGGGATTTTCAGTCCTTTTTCGGAAAATAACCAAGGTGTGGGAACAACGCAGCCTGAAAATTTGCCATTCTCGACAGTTGCATTGTTTCTTCGAGTATTTCACAGTGTAGTGGCGTTCACCCACGCTGCCTTCGAAGGACCTTGTCTTAACTCTATAGATTTGTAAATTATGATCGTACATGCAAACAACATGTCCCTAGCCCCATTTTTCGTTCCTCCCGAACTTCTTCCAAATACTGCTCGGCAAAACGGAACTGTAAAATGACAATAACAAATCACAGTTCACTTCATGTTTGAACACATATGTAGATAAACTTATGTAACCTAAACGTACCTATAGTTGGTGGCTTTCGTTAACCTTTGCGCAAACATTTTGATTGTTCTTTCAAAAGTTGCATTAATACAGGCAGTAATCGGTAGATGTCTCGCCCGCCTCAAACAATTTTTGTAATTCTCCAACATGTTGGTTGTAAGAATACCCCACCGACGGTTTCCATCAAAGGTGAGACTCCACTTACTGTTGTCATGTTCTTTCAACCATTCCCAGGTAGCGGGTTCGAGCTCTTCCAACTCTGCCTTGTACTCTCGCCACTTCCGTTCCTGTCTAGCACTACCAACCTACCAGACCAGAGTCTTCAGATGCGCATTTTTGAACTTCCCCTTTGCTGCACTGAGGATGTTAGACTGAATATGCCTCAAATAGAAACAGTGGTACCCTTCCGGATCCATCCATCCATCCGTGTTTTCCATGGCATTCAAGATCCCTGAATGATGGTCAGATATAACACATATAGACCCAGAATCATTACCTACCACATGCTTGCGCAACTTGACCATGAACCATTCCCAGCTCTCATGTGTCTCAGCATCCAGTATCGCATAGGCGATGGGTAAAACAGAATCATTCTCATCATGAACAACTACAATGAGCATTGTGGAAATGTACGCACCTTATAGAAAATTACCATCAACACTGATCACGGGCCTGCATTGGCGAAAGGTTTCTATAGCCTGACCAAATGCCCAAAACACAAACTTGAACTTCCTATACCTGTGACCATGTACTCTATCAGGTACGTCCGCCCAATCAACAACTGTTGTAGGATTCACTCTGACCAGCTCATCCATAAACGTGGGCAGTCTCTTGAAGGATTCCTCCCAGGTTCCGAAGAGCAAATCAATAGCCTTCTTTCTACCGTACCAAGCCTTCTTGTAGGAAATGGTAAAATTTAATTCCTTCCGCATATGCTCTATAACATAGCTGGCCCTGAAAGAGGGGTTGGTCTCAACCTGATATCGAATGGAGAGAGCGATCATCAACGATGTCACATTTGTGTTACCATCCGATTGGCCAGCACCAATACAAGAATGACTGCTTGCCTATTTAGTGATCTCCCACATCCTATGGGAGGACTTCATGCTGGCTTTGAAAATCCACAAACAATTGCCACTTCTGTCCACAACTTCCATGCATTTGGCTTACCACGTACGCGACTTGATCTCCACAACCCGGTGTTCCCTGTTCATCTTCGAACTCCACCTAGATATTTCCTACACCAATTCCAGCTCAGTTCAAAATCTCATACCCAAATCAACTTCCCCAGTCGCTTGAATATAATTAGGAAGTATTCTATCACAATCAGTCAGGTCATACCCACATTTATCAGGACCCCCATAATCCCTAAAGAATGCCCTGCTATTAGGATTCCACACTTGATGGAATGCAGCGGGAACATTGGTCTTGTACACCAACGAACGATCATCATCGCCTGGATTCGAATCGGTTGATAAGGAACGATCATCATCATTTTCTGCTACAAATTCCCCACCCTCAGCATCCTCTCCCTCCACATCAAAACTTCATGTAACAAGGTCACCACCAACACCACCGGATCCAGCCTCGCCAGTTTCACCAACGTAGTCATCGTCGAAGACATTCAATTCTTCATGATAACCACCATGCAGACCAGCACTCGTGGAGGGCTAACAACAACCTGGATAATTACGAGTTGGAAAGGGAGGGCATATTACTGAAGAAAAGTTCTAAACATTGCTCAACAACGACATGAATGTGCCTGTGCCAACATCACCCAGACGTTCATAGCCGGTCTCAATCCTCTCCAACTTAATGTAAAGATCCGCTGACGACAGAAACATTCCATCAACAGTATCGAAGAAGGTCTCCGTCGACTCTTCGTCTTCCACTTCATAACATCGAGGATACATAGAAAAATCAATCTTCTCCGGACAACGATAAAAGATTCTCAACAGAAACCCTTCACAGTTAACGCCAAGACGTCTCACAATTAAATTAACTAATTGAGAGTGGCTTAACCTCCGCTTTGCAGTAAAATGTTTCTCAACTACGGGGGGATCATAGTACACATCCACATTCACATCATACTTAATAACACCCCTTCTATACAAGTACATCAACAAATTCATCGTACAACTGCAACATAGTAATATACAATAATTAATTACCTTCACAAAAGAATATTACCATTCATTAACGTAGATTACCATTCAATGATTCCGCATATGGAACATCATATTAAAATATGTTCTTCACATTCTCATCATCATAAACAATCCAAACTCATTCACAAGACATCGATGCATTACATGAAAACATATTCCTTATCACATCAACAGTTATACATCTAATATGTCTAAATCAGGACTCGTTCAAGTAAAATATACCTTCTTGAGAGAAGGTGAAAACCTCCAGATACCAGTAAAAATTGCACAGTATCACACCCCAACTTTTCCCTACAAAGTTGCAAATTAAAATATAAATACATATGGGAATGAAATCCAAATGTCATTAACAATCACCGTACATTCCACACAAATAATAACATTCAACACCGTCAGTTCGATCATTTCCATAACGACTTTAAAATCTTCAACATCAATTCGGAATACAAAATGCTAAGGCTCGAGTCATATTGAGTCCAACAGAATACAAATAATATCCATTAATAACATTATAAATTTTTGCATTCTTTTCTCCATGCCAGAGAATGTATTTCACAGTTTTCTCTCCACATACTTTCGTTGTTCAAACAAAATAATGTCAACCAAAATGAATACCCCAAAAAATGAAATGCAATCCTCAACGGCGTGTGCTCAACGCCCGCGTCTTGCAAGGTGTCGCGTGAAGGCCACACACAGAGAGCTGACCGGTGCATGCATCCTATGCGCCTCGTTCAACACCGACTCCGGCACTAACAACAACCGGCGAAGCTCGGGGAGAATTAAATCGGAGCAACAGTGTCATTGGGAGGTAAGAATTCAAGCAAAAAAATGTTACACAAACACACAAACAATAGATCTACGAATCCACCGTACCTCCGTCGAAATTCGATAGCGAAACAAAGCGGAGAATGGCGAGACCCAGGAGAAGATGAAATTCCGGCGCGGCTTGCTGGATCGGGAAGATGAATACCAGGAGAAGAAAACGAGACAAGGGCCGAGAGCAGAAAGCAGAAAAGAGGGAGCGAGCAGAATGGAGAAAAGCTGTAGCAGAATAAATGCAAATCGAAGACGCATTACCATAATGCGTCTTCACATTATGGTAAAAGGTCGTTCAATGAAGGAAATGCAAGATTCTCAACGGGAATAAAAACAAAACACATTAAACGCATTACCAAAATGCGTTTTTTGCATGCAGGAAATTGGTAAAAAAGATAAAAGGTAGAGGACGCATTATGGTAATGCGTCCTCCCTATTTGCATCTAACACCACTTACTGTATCATCCATCTTGGGATTTTCTCTTATGTTCGAACCCTGCCTCTTCTTCCACCACTCTCTAAGCACCATTTCGTTGGCTTAAAATATTTGGATAGGGCAAGTTTCAGAATCGATTGCAAGGTAAGACTTTTAATTTGATGTTTGAACTACGGGAGGGGTGAGGATTTTTCAAGTTTTGGTGGTCTTTATACCGGAAAAACTTAAAAGAAAGGAAAGATGACGTCAGAACGAGTATTTATTTTTTGCGATGATTATGACAGTAAGGATTTGATTGAGACAGATATTTTGATGAGAATTAAGAAGTAAAAGACAAAACGGATAACCAGATTTCATGCAAAAGTTTGAATCGTAACATATATTAGCGTATGGGATGAACTATGGAGATATTGTTATTCCTGCATTGAGTTGTAAGAATGCATGGGGAGTTGATGAAAACTATGGAGGTGAAAGAGAGATGGTTTCCAAAAATAGTAAACAAATTTGTCGGTTCTGACAGAATTTAATGTCAAAATCATGATTATGGCGATGGCGGAATCGAAAACCGACCTATACCGACGCGATTAAATCAACCCGAAGTTCGATCTGATTCGAAAAATATTGTTCCGAATCCTACCTGAATACGACCGTACTCAATGCGAAACACGATTTTGGCTCGAAAAATATTAACCTGTACCCGGACCCGAAACGACAGAATTCAACCGAAAACAAAATATGGCCCAATAATTTGGACCCGAACTCGACTTGTACACGAACCCGAGATCAACCCAAACCCAATCAACCCGATAAATCAACTATACAACCCTATGTGTAATCCACCAAAAACAAATTTAATTATAAAAAGTCAATTAACATTTAATATGGAACAAAATCAACTTGGTTATGAGTTAAACTAATAAATTCTTTAGACATTTTTATTAGAATAAAGTGGGGGTTTTTGTTAGAATCAATCATGTTTCTGATTAGATTTGGTCTTATCTTTATGACTAGACTAGAGTTTTAATTGTGCTAGCGTTCCTTATTGTAATCTATTTATTCTTGTCAGTAATACAACATTTGATTACGGAAAATCATTTTATCATGGTACAGAGCAGTGTTCTGATCCAACCCTTTTAACCCTATCAATTTTCGGTCGCCTCCCTCTTCCATCTTTTTGGTCGAATTTTCCCCCCTTTCCTTTCGATCATTTTTTCCGACGCCACCAATCATCATGGCAAATGAAAAATTATCATACATTTCTCTTCTCCATATGATGCAAATTAAACTCAACTCCTCCAACTATCTTCTTTGGAAACGCCAAGCCTCAAAAGTTGTATGGTTTTCTTGATGGTTCCAATCCATGTCCGGTCTTTTCTCCTCTGCCGCCGGCTGGCTCCTTCCTCTCCTACGCCGTGGTAGCGGCATTTCCCTTCTGTGCCGCCAATGATGATTCCTCTGCCGCCTATGACAAGGCCAGAACATAGTATGATCAATGGGTCGATGAAGATCAAAGAGTGTGCAGTCTTTTGTTCTCCTCCCTCACTCCTGAAGCTCTTGCTGAAATTCCTGACTGTTCAACTGCTAAAGAGATTTGGGATAACATTACTGCAGTATTTCAGAATAGCAGCACTTCGACCATTATCCGTCTCCGTGCCGATGCTCATAGTTTACGTAAGAATGGTACTGTCGATGAACTTCATCTCAAGTTTAAAGATATTTTTGTAGAATTATCTCTTATGGGCTCTCCTGTATCAAATGATGATCAAATTATTTGGTTTTTGTCTGCACTTGGTTATGAGTTTAAGGATTTTTCTGCCCCCTTAATAAATTCTTCTCCTACGCCATTATATGTTGATGTTCTGAGTCGGGCCACAAATCATGAGGCATTTTTGAAGAATTTACAGAATCAATCAGCACCAGTGACAGGGCCTGTTGCATTTTCAGCCGACGATTTCCCCCCACCGACCGCGTGTTGGCACACGCGCTGGCTAGGGACGACGGTGCGCACGGCTCACGCGCTGCCAGAGGTGGCCATTTTGATAGTTGCCGAGGTGGCAGGGGGGGCTGGTCTCCTCATCTGTTTGGTTATGGTCATCTGGGGGCCCCGGGCCGCGGTCAGACGCACTGTACTTGGTTTGGTCGGCCCGGTCATTTTGCTGCGACTTGTTACAAAATGTTGGCCCAGAATCGTCGTACAAACTCGACTCACTTGGCTAAAAAATTTCAACGGTCCATGCAGATAGAGCCATCCACTCACTCTTCAGACTGGTATATTGGTTTTGGCGCGACTACTCATATGGTGTCTTTCGCTTCTGGTGTGGAGAGTGTTACCCCTTACTCGGTAATTCTCTTGTTTCTATTGGTAATGGTGCAGCTATTCCGATATATCAAGTCGGTGATTCTCGAATTTCTGATAATTTATGTTTGACTGATTTTCTGATTGTGCCTGAGACTACTAAGAATCTGCTGTCTATTAGTAAGCTGACCAGGGATTTAAATGTTTTTGTTACTTTTGATGATCGAAACTTTGTCATTCAGAACAAAATTTCCAAGGCAGTCGTGGGCAGGGGCCACAATGAGGGTGGCCTTTACGTCTTGGACAGAGGCAATTCAGTACTAGTTTCCTTTTTGCAGCAGAATAAAGGACAGGCGTCTTACGAGCTTTGGCATGCTTGGCTTGGACATGTACCGGAAGTAGTGATTTCTAGCTTACAGAAGTCTAGTTTACTTTCTCTTTCCTCTTTGTTTCCTAAATCTTAGACCTGCGCCCCTTGTGCTATGGAGAAAGGTCAACGGTTGGCTTTTGTTGAAAATCATAAACGTGTTGCGCATGTACTTGAATTGACACATTGTGATTTTTGGGGTCCTTCTCCAGTTTTATCGTTGAATGGTTTCTCTTATTATGCCTTGTTTATGGATGATTTCTCCCGCTTCACTTGGTTATTTCCACTTCGTCGCAAGTCAGATTTTTTTGATACTTAATTATAGTTTGAGGCTTTTATCGAAAATTAGTTTTCATCCAAAATTAAGGTGTTTTAGAGTGATGGTGGCACAAAGTTTACTAACCCTCACCTACGTTCCCATTTTGCTGCTAAGGGCATTCACCATCAGTTTTTTTGTCCATCTACACCAGAACAGAATGGTCGAGCTGAGCGCAAACATTGACATGTCGTAGAAATGGGCCTCACCCTCCTATTTCACTCGCATATGCCTCTTTCGCATTGGGATGACGCTTTTGCTAATGCTGTCTACACTATTAACCAGTTACCTATGCCGGTTCTGCAAGGGGCTTCTCCTTTCGCTTTGCTATATGGTCGACATCCGGACTACTCAAACTTTCATCCTTTTGGGTGTCGGTTTTATCCTTTTGTGCATTCTTTCGGCCCACAAGCTTGCTCCACGGAGTATTCCTTGTGTTTTTCTCGGCTATAGCTCTCTGTGCAAGGGCTTTCAGTGTTTTGACCCTTCTATGAGCAAGGTTTATGTCACTCGCCATGACAGATTTGATGAGATGTAATTTCCCTTTGCTTCTTCTTCGGTGACGGGTTCTGCCTTATCAGTCCTGGATTTCTCGACTTTTATAGATCCTGATGGCATTGTCTCTCCTACTCCGCCGGTTTCTCCACCATTGACACCTGCTCCATGTACTATTTGTTCTTCAAACTTTTATTCAGCTGCACCGGTTTTGTCTGCACTACCGGTTCATCCGCCGCATAGTCCGACGCTATCCTCTCCAGTCTCCGCGATCGCCTCCAGTCCACCGGCCTCCGCTGAGCTTCGCCACTGCCAGCTTCTCCTCCACAGACGCGCAACCATCGGATGAGTACATTGTCTGCTACTGGTGCCATTTAGCGCCGCGACTATTCAGACATTGTGGCTCATGGTTTACTTGCTGCTCTCTTGGTCAAATCGGAGTCCACTGATTACCGTACATCTCTCAAAGATCCTGCATGGGTGTCTGCTATGGATGCTGAGTTTTCAGCACTTCGAGAACAACATACTTGGGATCTTGTTCCACGCCCATCGAATGTCAACATTTTTTGCTCCAAATGGGTTTATCAACTAAAGTATCCTCCAGACGGTACGATTGATCGCCGTAAGGCTAATCTTGTCGTACAGGGGTTCTCACAGATTCTGGGTTTTGACTTTGACCATACTTTCAGCCCTGTGGTCAAAGCTTCCACTGTTCGGACAGTTCTAGTCATTGCTACGATGCGTTCTTGGCCACTTCATTAGTTGGATGTCAAGAATGCCTTTCTAAATGGTGTTCTTGATGCCCCGGTCTACATGGCACAACATGTTGGCTATAAGGATCCGATTTATCTTGAGTATGTTTGTCACTTGCGAAAGGCGATTTATGGTCTCAAACAGGCGCCCCAAGCTTGGTTTTAGCAGTTCAACACTTATCTATTGCAGCTTGGATTTTTGTGCAGCTCTGCCGACACTTCCTTGTTTATTCTTTCGAGGGGTTCATCAGTGCTTTACCTACTTGTTTATGTTGACGATATCATTCTCACTAGAAATGATTCGACACTTCTTCGTCAGTTCATTGATCGGGCCTACAGAGAGTTTTCTATCAAGGACTTGGGTTCTCTTCATTACTTTCTTGGTCTCGAAGTGTCGCCTACACCTTCAGTTTTACTTCTTGGTTAAGCAAGTATGCACAAGATATACTTACGCGTGTTGGGATGTCGGATGTTGTGCCTGTCTCTATCCCGTTTGTACATGAAACTAAAATATTGACAATTTTTCTCCCATTAAAATAGTGTTTTCATTGCCCTAGCACAGATTGAATTAAAATTTAGGATTGCATGCTATTTTATGCCTGTTAATTTTAAATATGTTATTTAATAATTTTTTGTAATGCATGGAATGTTAATAAATATTACGCTCTTTTCATGTTATTATTTTGTTTCATAATAATTAAGCACAACATGTACTTTATCATACTATGCTTAATTTATTGTGACAGTATGTGAAATTAATTATTGTGATATTATATGTGGATGACCGGCTTGTACTTTTATCTTGCCATGTCAAATTTGAATGTGTGCTACTTGATTACTTGTCCATGTTTATCGGAGTCCCCGACGCGATTGGAGTTCTGTATAAATCGGTGGGGAATGGCATTGACCAAACCGTAAGACTAGTTCAGCTACTCGTGGCATTTCTGGTATGCTAGCATAACCAACTGATACGAGCTCATAAATGAACACATTGGGCGTGGTTGACGAATATGGACTTCTGGATTCGTGATAGCCTTCGGAACTACTGATGGGTTTACGCCTTGATACCAGTCACAATAGACATATGGGAACTTGACTGTGTCTTGACATAACTCACCTGTATCCTTTTACTATGTGCTAGGAACTATGTGGCTATATGCTTTATGTGATAGTTATTTGCGATGGAACCTCACTAAACAAAGATCTTACCCTAGTTTAAATAACCTTAACAGATGTAGCAGAACAGTTATAGTGATGTACGGTGATGCCTTTATTTCTTTTGGGGAAGGATCTTGGGCGAACCTAAGAATCTTTTGGTTTAAGATGTATGATAGTTATGTAAAATATTAATGTAAAATTGGTCCTTACCGGATCCTTTAGAACTTTTGCCTGTACTTAAGTTAAAAATCATGTTTAATACTTGTATTATAACTTTCATTGTAATAGTAAGTTAGGTTTTGTATTTTCCAAATTTCTTTCGCATAACTATATTTGCTCGTTACTGCATTTAAGTAATCCGACCAGCTGGATTACGGTAACGCGTTCAGGTCCGACTCGATACTTGCGTTGAGCAAGTATGTCATGGATCTGGGGTGTTACAGATATGGTATCAGAGCCTTCCCAAATCAAGTAAAGATTGAACCAAAAATACCTTATTAAAAGGCTCCACTTAAACTTTATAAATTATATACACTATTAAAAAAAATCTCCAAATTTTTATCTAGACCTTGTTAACTAATAATAGAAGAATAAGAAATGATATTGGGTAAGGACTTAGGGAGCCTATTAAGGGATAATAACGTGAGATTAAAAGAATTAATCTTTACTTCCTAGGAAAAATGTTTAAATGCTTTTAAATATATAATAATACTATTCAAGAAAAAATCATAAAATATTGTATCAAAACTATTATAGATTATTGAATTATAATATGAAAACGAAACAAAAAATAAATAAGACTAAGAAAGCGACCTTTTTATTTTAACTGAGAAACCCTTTGAATCGCTTCGGGATGGCCAACCCAGAATTTAAATCAGATTCTCAGTTTAAATTCAAAGGTATCTAAATAATTATAATAATAAAACTTAAAACCCCAAAACAAGACAATAAAGTGAGAATCATAATATGTATCTTCGCGACTATTTAATAACCAACATAATGAGATTAGGTTGGGATCTAACCTCAATTCGTGTAGGCGCTAATGGAAGGAGAACAAGGTAGAAGCTCAAACCTGTCAATTGGACAGAACCCTCCATCTAGCAGGATAGATTTGTTTGCAAGTCAAGTTACTGAAATACAGAGTCGGATGCTGGAAAGGAAAAAAATCTCAATCACCATCTAGGGAACGAAGTCAAAGGCCAGAGATGGAAGATGTGGCTTTGGAGCGGATCCAGAAATTTCATCCCCCCAGGTTCAGCGACGGACCCGACGATGAAGTAGCAGAAAATTGAATTGAAACAATGACTCGAACCTTCCGGGCCTTGGGATACCTGGATGAGCAGAAGGTGAATTTCACTATATTTCAGTTAGAAGAGGCCGCTCAGGATTGGTGGTACATAATACAACGGAAGTGAGAAATGGAGGGAACCCCACACACTTGGGAAAGTTTTGAGAAGGAGTTTAAGATATAGTATATTCCACCCTTGGTTAAAGAAAGGAAAGAGGCATAATTCATAACCTTGAAGCAGGGTGTAATGAGCGTAGCGGAGTACGAAGCAAAAAATTTCAGGCTCTCTAAGTTCGTGAAGAAGTTAGTCTCCACGAATGCTAAGAGGTAGAGGAGGTTCGCCCAAGGGCTAAGTTTGGAATTGAGAGATGTCGTAACCCCGACATATCAAAGTAACTATGTCTCAACTATTGAATTAGCTTGCAGAGTGGAGGAAACCAAGAATACCTTGCATTTCATGCATCAGGCGAGATAGGCGAATGTGAGGTCTTAGTTAATGAACACCCTAGGCGCACAAGTTTTAGTCTCGGGAGGAAACAAGGCTCTTAAAAGGGATATTCCCCAACCTTGGGAACTATAACATAACCCAAACCTTAGAGATGATCCCAAGGAAGTATCCCGGGGTCGATGCACGTTCTGCCAAAAGGGAAACCACGAGGAGAAAGATTGTTGGAGAAAGGCTAATGAATGTCTGTGGTGTGGAAGTTCAGAGCACAGGGTGTCAGAGTGTTCACAACCCCATTTGAGGGCATCTTCTCTACCTTATGGATTACAAATGCCGGTAACCAAACCTGCTTAGAAAGAAGGACCTAGCATAAGCAACAAGCCGAATGTGCAAGTTCTGGTTTACGCTTTAGAGGATAATGAGGCTCCTGATTCGACCAAGGTCATTGAAGGTACCCCCCTATCTTGGGTAAATTAGCTAATGTTCTGATTGATACTGTTGCTTCTCATTTTTTTGCTAAAATTCATCCAATTTCACCGAAAAGTGTAATCTAATTTACCTTGACAAATAAAAAAATAATTGTACGAAAATCCATTCATAACATCACATTTCATGAAAATCACTACCTAAAATTCTTAGATCATTTTCTGAATCTCCAGATCATGGGCATCCTCTTCGTTTCAACCGTCATCCGCTCCCGGCGCATAATCAGAATCACTATCCGTCATCATCGAATCAAAGTTCCGAGCCTCTTCATCCTCACTTAGTTTTAGCTGGAATCCTTGAGCTTAAAAGAATCATTTCCGCTGTGTATCCGCTCTAAATAACATGTCCGACATTTCTTCAATATCACCACGAGTGAAATTCAGGTGATGCCCTAAGGTGGTCTTACAGATGCTCTTCGAACCTAGTAAACAAATAGAAATTCAAAATACACAATTAGCACAAATTGCGAGAATCGTATGAAATTTTATGAAATTTTATGATGAATTATAATTAATTACTAGATCCCGATATGCCGCCTATCTCAAGTTCCTCCTCCCTTGCCCTTTTGGCATTCTTTGCAGCCTGTCCCGGATTAACCTTTTGCTCCCTTTTATTTTCATTCTCGAGCTGAAGTTGCATACGTTGAAACCATACCTCGTTATAGAAATCTAAGCGGAGTGGGCGGTCTTTGGGTTAGACAACGACCTTTTTTATCATCGCCGTGATCAAGCCTCCGCAAGGGAGATCCTTCCTTTTGCATTTTCGGCCTTGATCATACTCATCAAAATGGTATAACCGGGGTTAATTATTAAAAAATCATAAGGTTCCCAATGGCCAACTCAAATCCGTGTCCCTCCGTGGGGAAAACGTTCAAACACACCCACTCATAAATCAGCCTTTGCTCCAATATGAAGGCACCTGTGTCATAGATTTCTGTCGGGCCCAGGGTGCTTCCCTGTCTATGGAAATATTTCCTAGCCATACCTACGGGGCCAATTGTGGTGGCTTCTATGATTGATGGGGAACTCTGTTGGTTATATATTTCTACAGGGTCGTGTCCTTCTACGGAGTTTAATGCATTGGGGAACGAGTACGAGCTACTGAGATTCTCACATATTGTATACTTACAATTTCCTTCTCATCAACCTTTGTTCTATCAAGATTTTTTGAGCTTTTCCCTAAATTAGCGTAAAAGTCAACTATCTCGTCAACATGGACCTTTTCTTCTAAACACATCAAATTCTCCAAATGTTGATCTCTAAAAGGCTTTAACAAATATTCTAGGCACAAATCTCCTACTGACGAAGCATTAATAACTTTCAAATTTATAACCCTACGTTTTGAGAATTCCACATACCTCTCCTTAGCTTAGCCCTTGAAAAAATGTTGGGATACCGAGAGCTCGATAATGGATTCATGACTCGGTCGCTCGTTTCCCGCTACTCTTCTTCATGTTTCTTAGCCTCAACATTGTAATTGGAATGGGAAATTGGGGGTAGATTTTGGGTGCTAGGGATTTGATAGGGATTTTCAGTTTGGGTTTTTTTGAATATGGATGTTTGTGTAAGAGTTGGTTCATTTTTTAATATACTACTACAGGTTCTGAGTTTGGAACAGGTTCCCCTATTTTTTTAAAAGGGCCGATGAATTTCCGAGTTTGAAACGGCTTCTGGAAGCAAAAATAATAATAATGTAAAGCGGATTTTCAAAGGGTATTGAATACCCTTTGAAAGGCCATGATTTCCTCCTTTTTCCCTCAAAAAGACACCACGGGCCCTTTTCTTAATGTCATCTCGTTTAAAATCCAAGATTTCTTGAAGTGACGATTCAAGATAGGTTTTCACTCATCAATGTCCTACTTTCCTCATCTACGCTTGGATTGTTCTCACCCTATTTTCTCATTTTATAAAGGGGGTGATCATTGGAGGTGCTGTTGGAAATAATGGTGAACAAGGGTTTATTAAAATGAAGTTTCCACTTTTTTGATGTAAAGGTTAGCATTTTTAAACCCTACATTATTTGATGCTCATCTTCAAGATACTAGATTGACATGTAATATACATAGGGGTTTTAATAGTTTTGAATATCTATTTTTGTTATTTTGTAAAAACATAATGATTGTGACTTTGGTCATACATCGTGTAGTGAAAAACTAATCATGGTTTATTATCAAGCTAAAAATTTAGTTAGGGTTAGTAGTTGATATTAAAAGTAGTATTTTCTTCTCAAACTGTGTTCTTAAATTGTCTCTCATGAAATCATTATTGAGTTGAGAACCTTTGGATGTAGGTTGCTTAATGTCTAAGAAAAGGACTCGTGACGATTCGACCCTAAAATCACATAGTAGCCATCCGGCGACACAAAAACATATTTGGGATGACGATGATGGATCCGACGAGGTAGGAATAGGAAAAACACATTTTAGAACTTTAGAGCGTAGGTTAGCTAGAAAAGAGTTAACCCCATTGGATAACTGACACACACATTCAACTAGAGAGATGTGAGATCCACAAGAGAAGGGCTTTGGAGAATGACTCCAACATTAGTTAATTTCAATACTTCTTAAAAGATAATTTAGATTTACATGTCTTCAGTGATGACATCTCTAACAACCTAACATATGGTTCGAGGAAAGAAAAACAAGGAATTGCCCATTAAAATTTAATGCCTCGTCGACCAAGCCATGGTGGGTATAGATTGGCGGCACTTACATTTTTGAAAGAACGTCTAGAAATAGATGTTCAAATGGAAATCGAGGCCGGGATTACCAAAGAGGAGGCAAGGGCTACTGTACAACCGTTGGATGTGGATGAGATTGAGAGGTGTGATCTATTTATTAAAGACCGATAAACAAGAAGGGTGAATGCGAGAAGGAAGCAAAAAAAGAAGTTGCAGAGCGAGTGGTAAACCCTGTAACTGTTTTCGTTTCCATCTTTTACAACCCACTGTGAATTTCTTTTAATGTTCCATTGATGTTAATAATTAGAAAAAAATTAAATAATGATGCTTTGGAGGGGAAATTCATACCCACATTCAAGCGCGACTTACTTTGTGCGGCTACCAATAAACCCGACCACCCGAGGCGTGTGAGGGGAGTGGGTGCATTCTTGAACCAACATGAGGTGTTCCGAATTACATGATAATATGGTCGTGCGCAACCATTGCAGGTCCACACATTGCAAAAACTAACACTTGAGCAAGGGAAATGAATTCAAACTTAAGACATTCTCATCCGGAAGTTGATCCAACACACTGGCCTAGAGCTTTTCGAGAATTTAGATGATTGGACACCTCATTGGACTCCACCATTCTTCGAAAGATGTCGAGGTTAATTGGGAGGCAATCATTGCATTTCCTGGAAACGAAGGCGACAACTGCGACAAGGCTATCCTCGCTAGTGACAAAAAGGTACACATGTAACATTTATTAAATCATGAATAAAATAGTTTGTGTGATATTTGAAAAATGTAATTGGTGCAATGTAGGATTCACATGTGTGTGAGCTTTACATTGATCAAGACATTTGTGGAAGACCACTCCACATAGCCAATGGAGTCTTGCACGAGTTAATGAAACATCATCACACTGTACCAGTTGCAGAAGTTTTGTCAAGAGTTTCTTTGGAAAAAGCATTGGTGATGGGTGCCCCATTGCGAATTCCCGACAAGAAATACAAGAATGTAGGTCTCGCTAGTGGAATATTTATTTTGTAGCCGCGTCGACTAATATATGTTGGTCCTGTAAAGGATCGGAACTTGAAAGTCAAGTGACTAACAACACCTAAACTGGTCAAAACTACACCTAAACCAGCCCATAGGACACCTAAACCGGTCCAAACAACACCATGCAATACCCTACAACCTGTTCCTATGGCACAAGTCCCAAAATACTCACCACTCTTCATAAAAGTGCTCTACAATTGGCTTCAACCACATGAACGCAACACAACTTACGCATTTTTAGGAAATGATTGTGTATTTGGTGGGAAGAGAGATATCATAGCGATGTGGAGTTATTTCGAAGACCTTTGGAAATGTGTGCAAGTTAATCAGACGCTTATGCCCATATACATATTGTAATTAAAATATACACATTGTGTCATATTTTATTCATGTTTAATATTTATTTTTATCTCATAGTTTCCAACTAATTTGATTTTTTTTAAAATTTCAAGGTACATGTATATCATGTTTAATCAAAAGAAGGGATGGGTCGGATACATGTGCCTAGTGATGACTTAAGAGATCGGTTGTACAGACAAAGAGAGAATCGACTACATTCCAAAAAACATTGGGAGAAAGGATAACAAATTATTCATTTTACCCTACATTGAAATGTTATAGTAACTGTCTTCATTATGCTTACGAACATCAATTACGCATTTTAATAAACATTAATATAATTTTCTTTTCATGAATCATTGGCGATTGATCATTATTGTTCCGAAAATAAGCTTGTCTATTTGATGGATCCATTACAATTCCAACTGTGGATGTATTTCTCAGGATTTTGGACCCGACCATGAAGGACACAAGCGAATATGGAGAAACCATTTTCGAGGTGGTAGAAATCAAGGTATACTAGGAAACAATAGCATAGTTTTTTCCTGCGGTATTTCATTACATGTAACCATACGTCCAAATTTAATGTTCCCTTCAATCAGTACAAGAAACAAGAGCAAACATCGGAATATGGCTACTACATAATGTTTTACGCAATAGAGTATAGAAGGCGTGAAGTTGGATTTACTTAAGATGGACAAGGTAATTATACATTTTCCTGTAAGAAACATTTATACATTCTCAGTGGGAACTATGATATTTTCTACTAACTTGCTACTAGCAAGTTCTTCCAAAATCAAAAAGGCCATATTCAAAAGAAGACATCAACAACGCAAATAATTGTTTGCCGAAGTATCTCAGTCTCAGGCGCTCAGCAACTCTTGGTAACCAAAACTTGGTAGAGTAACATTAATTTCATCAATTAGTGTGATGTGAAAGTTTGGAATATAATTGTATTGATTTCTATTCCTATCTATAGATTACAGATTCGTTAGCATTTTCTATAGATTTTTGTATCTTGTAGAACAAAATCGTGTATTGGGTGACAATTGTTGCTATTGAATGAGGCATATTTTGAGCCTGGAAAAAAGAGTGAAATTAATATATTGACCATTGGAGCCATATACGCGTCTGAACTCGTAAGCCAATTCTCCCCTTTGATATGCTCATGCCAAAAATTGTTACGAACTCGGAACTAATTTATCCTCCTAAAAAATTAGATCACAAAACTTTATAGACACAACCTGGAAAGAATCGACAAACAAGGAACTCATCAACCAACAGGATCCGACACAACCAGACGTAACCAAACGTTAAAAAAGTTCATGGACATTTATAAATTTTATATTGTAGTATATAATATACTGTTAACCGTTATTAAGGTCAATTATGTTTGTTTTGTCCAAACCCGGGCCCAGTTTCTATGCTAGTGGGCTAAATTGGTGAGGCACAATTTATGTATAGCCAACATCGGCATTAGGTTGGTCAAATTTCACAAAACTCGATTGACATGCAACATCGCACATGCAGATGGTCAAACACATGCCCATTGCTATGCTAGTGGGCTGAAATGGTGAGACCCATAGTTAGAGTATACGACATATCTCAAATGTTGGTTTAGTGTCGATGAAGTTGAGTGTTATGCGATGTCGCATTGGCCGAGGCGGAATTCATAACGCTTCGTAACAACTATATATATGTAGTCCACCTCACACATCACTTCAAACATTCAAGTTTCCCTCAAATTTAATAGTCCCCCTCCCTATCTTTTCAAAGGTATGATTTCAACATGTGGTTACATTACTTTTGTTTTTGAATTTATCATTGAAATTGTTATGTATATGATGTGTGAATGTGGCATTTTCTTTATGTTTTGAAGTTTCTATGGATTAGGGTTGTAGGATTAGGTTTTAGGGTGTTAGAATATGGGTTTTTTTGTCTTCTCCCATGATGTGCACCATTATGCATGCGTTAACCGATGCATTTAACACATTTATTATCATCTTTTGTTTGTTTCATTGCTAGTTTTAGTTAGGTTTGCACGACAATGGGTTTAGACAACCACTTTTGGTTTTCTTGTCTAAATGTCATGTTTTGTTGACTTAATTGAGACTAATGGACGCTTTGTATTCATGGACACCTATATCTTCCTCTTTGATCTCATTAGTAGATTGCTCGTGAGTGCCTTTTCATTTTCTTTGGTGGAAGGTCATCCACGGGGGTGGTAGTAGATATTTGAAGACCATTCACAAGGATGGTAGAAGATATCCATTTGCAAAGATGGTAACATATTGAAGGCCACGAACTCCAAATATTTTTAATGGATGAAATTGGGACCAAGAAAGGCGGATTTGAAGTTCAAGAAGGCCCAATAAGGAAGGGAGGGATCGTTTTCAGAGGTTGCACGGAGTTGGGCAAAATTCGAGAACAATCAGCACTTGAGAGTGTCACCATTGGATATGTCTTCTTGAGCGCTATAAAATCGACTACAAGAACACCCAAATCGAACAAACGGTTCACCCATAGTGGAGAAAAGAATTTAGTCAAGCGAACCAGCCATGACTGGCGAGAACAACACAAGCCCGGCGTGAACCAAAAGCTAGCATGACCCGCACCAACCTTCATCGCCAGTGTCAGGAGACCTTGGCACGGTCTGTGTCAAAATATGGCATGAGGGATCTCTCCTTTTCACTCCACAATCGGCTAAGTATAGGAGCAGGACCTTATGTTTTACACGTCTCGCGTTATGTCAAGTCACAAATGCGAAGAATAGCCCACAGGGTGTGAAGAATGACATGGGTACTGATGAGACGTCAAGTGCATGTGTTTTCTAAAGCATTTAACATCTCTTTCTTTATCTTTTTGTTGGAAGATTGCTAGATTTAGGTAGGTTTACATCATAAGGGGTTTTGATGACCGTTTTCGGTTTTCGTATCTAAATCCATCATTTTGCAACCTAGTTTGAGTCTAATGGATTTTTGGTCCTTACGAGCATATAGATTTATTTTTGTAAGCTTAATT
>JAULKM010137572.1:0-18663 GCA_032355605.1 Rubia tinctorum
TCTAAACCCCTTATGATGTAAACCTACCTAAATCTAGCAATCTTCCAAAAAAAAGATAACAAAAGAGATGTTAAATGTTTCAGAAAATACATGCATTTGACGTCTCATCACGAACCATGTTCTATCCATGTATATTTCATTTGAATGATATGAATTTCAGGAATTTGTTCTTCTATAAAGGTGAGTGATTTTTTGTTAAGTTTGTTACATTCTTTTAATTTGATTACTTATATTCTTATTTAATTAATCATAATATCGTTGACTAATATAAAATCTTTAGCGATTCAGAGGAGGAACAAGTACAGTATTCATTCGACGATACTATTCCACAATTCGTCTGTATCTTGAGCCAGACGAACTTCGGTCAAGTTCCAACATTGGTAAGTGCTACCCGTTACACATATATTTAATTTTCATTTAACATTTTCTTTTGATTACTTTCAGATATACTAACTGTAAGTTTTTTAATAATTTAGTATGCACCAAGCCAAATCGTTCCACTTCTACCGAAAGACAAGACACCTTTTGTCTTGAGGTGCGGCAGAAGAAAGTGGCACATGAACTACTCAAGGAACAGAGGCTTAAGACCCTGTCCCCAATGGGTTTTGGCAAGTTTCTTGATGCCCACGAACTGAGGATTGGGGACACGCTCTACTTCGAGCTGTTAGATGGTTCTGGGCCGATGGTATTGATGTGTTTTCTATTGTGTTCATATTTTGTGTGATTATTATGATTTTATTGAGATATAAGTTGCACTTTAGGTGTTTTTGGTGCTGAAATTCATGAATATGAAGAATTGAGAGGGGGCTATACATTGTACTCTTTTTCCCTTAACCAACGGTTTTTTCTCACTGGGTTTTTCAGGTTAAGGTTTTTAATGAGGCGATGTGCTCCAATGGAAAATGTTCTTATTTTATAAGACATTATTCCAGGGATGAAGAAAGGGTGACGAAAATAGAATTGTTGAAGTTATGGGGTGAAAAGTGAATTATTAAAGAGATGTGGATTTGAAGAAGATAAATATATTCACTCATATTTATAAAGATTGTATTATTTCTTTTCAATTGAAATTCCTTAATTTTATGAATTAGTTAATTAGAGTTAGAATAGATTTTATTATATTCCGGAAGAAGAGTCCGAATTACATTTAGATTCGGTTTTATGTGGACTGCACTCGTGTATAAATAGAGGGGGATATACACAGACATTTGTTTTGTTTTTAGGTTTTGAAGCTATTCAGTACGGCAGACACGCATTAATACAAAGAAAAGTCTTCCGCAGCATATTAGTTAGTTTTTGTTTTTGTTTCATTATTAATCGGTTCATGAGAAATTACAATTTGTCCGCAGACCTGGAAGGAAATTTGCATGCAGCATTGGTGTGGTGCAAACCAAATTCCTGGTTTGTTTAGTTGATTCCGTAGTTAATATATTATTATGTTACTTATGTTTTGTTTTTTATTGTTTATTTGTTTAGTTTAATCATTATGAGTAGCTAATTCATATATCGGCAGAGAATAACAAATGTTACTTTTAAATCGTGAGGCCTAATTGTTTTTATAATTGATTCTTGCATGTTCTTGATCGTTCTTGGTTGAATTTATTTCTAATTTGTTTAAATCTGGCAAACTTTAATGTTTTTTGAATACTGCTATCTAATTTCCGCCAATCCGTAATTGTTGGATGGGATTAGTAAGTGGCACAATCTTGTAAAAAATAGCTAACTAGCTAAGACTGTAATAGTAAGATGGGGAATAATTAAGTGTGCATTACTACTTGCAAATACTTGGGTAATTGCTATATCGGGTTCTTTTAATTCTTAATGCTATCAAGATGTGTTCTAGTTTAGCGAATACTTTCTGGGGATATTTTGGTAAGGGAAACAGTTAGTTAATTATAATTGATTAATTGTCGATAAAGTAAGAAAGAATTGGGGGTTAAACGTACCTACTTCCCTATAACCGATAGATGTGTAATAATTGATTTATTATTGTGCCTATGATCGATAATAACTAGCAGAAGTTATTCTTAGCCGATATCATTTTTATATATTATTTCTCAGTTTTAGATTCATTATTTGCAATTTTAGTGTTAGAAATCATTCTTAAAATTAAGGTGTGGTGGCAACACCAAAAGAGTTTGTGAAATTGGTAGGAAGAGATTAGAATTATTGATTTTTGCTCTTCGTGGGATCGATCCTACTTATCAGTGTACTAATTAGTATTTTCCCAAGTTTGCAGGTTATTTGGCGAATTAAACGACGCTCACCAGCCCTTTCAATTGAACATATCATAAAACACACCCTAATGAAACCCTATTCAATTTTTGCTAAAAAGATTGAAATGCCCCTTAGAGTTTGGGTAAATTTCCACAATTGTCTTTGCTAATTCTTCATATGGAATGAAAATTCAACACTTCTCCCCCATTTTCGATTATGTGAAGGAAATTACCTTATCGACAATCTCTTTGCATACCAGACTTCCCTATTAGTAACACCTTAGACAACATGTTTGAACCATATATTATCATCTATGTGAGGTGTGAACCTTTTAAAGTTTAAACACCTTCGTCTCTAAGCATCTCGTATCTAATGATATCGAATGTTAATACATTTTGACCTACCATGGAATGTATGCATACTAGGATGAATCACAACATGATTAAAAAAAAAACTCTCTTGTTAACAACAATGTTTAAGAAAGAATATCTTCTCTAGTGGTAGACAAGTCAAAACATTTTTGCAATCTTGATTGCCAACACATAACCCATCTTTTAAAAGTAATCAAATAGTTTGGGAAATTTAGTTTTACATAAATTCTTTTAATTTCCACCATTATGTTCCAACATTAATTATCTAACCAAGTATTTAAAAGTAATAACAGAGACATACAAACTTGGTTACGCAGTTCGGTGAAATTCACATACGCCTGCGGGGCCTATCCCAGTTCAGAATAAATCCACTAATTAGAAAGAGAAAGTACAATGTACACCATACAACTATACTTATCTTCTCTAATTACAACGCGTGGATTTCGCAAGCTCCCCTTGCTACCGATCACCCTTGATCAGACTCCATCTGACCTCGATACTTGTCGACACTGAATCTCCTCCTCATGAAAAATTAAGGCATCCGATTATGAACTTAGATCTAAAGAGTTTTGATCATGTTGGAACACAATAAAAGGCTCTCTGCTACTATTAATATATAAAATCATAATGCATATTTTCTTCTGTTAAATTCGTATGTCGCTCAGCCAGAATGTTCTCAATATATAAGCCTGATTGTACGTCATAGATTTCTTGTGCGAATGTAATTCTTTCTCCATAAAATATTCTGATATCAATCAAATCCTTTGGAGATAGGAATTACCAAATCTAATCCCTTAAAGTAAGGAATTAGAGTATTCCATCCATGTCTTAGCCTTAGCTATAATCCATATCAATTCATATTCCATAAATATAGGAATTAATATATTTTACAATCAAATACAACTTGAATGAAATATATTCTTCTCGGATTCCACGTCATACTTCCTTTTCTCGCAAGTTATACCATAACCGATGTTAGAACACAACATTCCATATTTGCAAAATTTTCACAAATTGCCAATTAAATAATTATGGACTTTACAATCTCCCCTTTGGGCATTTTGTGAACCCATCAACTTTTTGGATTTTCAAAACTTCAATTATGCAAATAGAACACTCAAAACAATATGGATGTTGACACTCGAATTTAACTCCCCCTAAATTCCACAGTTTCAAACAATAATCCACAACACCCAAGTTGGAACATCATATAGACAGTCATAACGAAACAAATTTTTAGAAAAAAACATTTTTCTCATGTTGGAACATCAGTCCAACTGACCGTCAGAAATCCAAGAATAAGATCACATTCTGTCAAGCCATAAACAACACAAATAATATCAAAAAGAGAATTCCAAATGCCCATAGCTTCCAGTTGGGCCCAAACATAATATCCTGAAATCCCAAAATAAGAAATCCCAAAAATATCCAAAATCCAAAAATACTCCTCCTTGGGGTCATAAAAATAGGCCAAAGTCATAACATTCGGGAAAAAACCAGTCATGCATCATTCAGCATTCATCTGGGTTTCAGTAGCATAATCCAACCGGGTTATGCTACAATCTGAACTACAATCTTCAAGAGCTACAATCTGAACCTAAAGTGTTGTTGTCTTAGCCTTCATAACTAGCTTCCTTGCCTCCTTAGTCTTCTTTAGAGCATCACCGAAGGAACTACTAGCTTCGGAGACTATCCAGGGTAGATCATGAATCTTTCTAGTGGAAAAGGTTCCAAAATTAGCCTTCACTGGAGTAGCATTAACTATCACATCATCATTCTTAACTGGTACCTTGCTCATTTTTCTAGACCTGAGATAATGCATGAATGTGGCAGAGAATTCTTCACTCTTGAAGATACATCTTGGTACACCACATTTTCTTGAATAATCCTTCCCATACTAAAATTCTCTTCCTAATGCAATACAACAGTTTAGCCACTTCTCTTGTCAAGGCTGAAGTTTTGGTAGATGGAATCCAGCATTTGATGGCAATTTGGGATATGCAAAAATATATGCTGGTTAGACTTGATATAGCAGCATTCCCTTGCTCGGGACATTTAGTCACCGGTCCTCCAGTGATCTCAGTAAGAATCAGGTTATTTGTCACTTCCAGATCCTCAGTATATGCAGAGTCAAATTCAAGAGTTTTCAGTCCAAGAAATTATTAATTCTTTTGTGAGAGAAATCCATTACCTTTCCTCTTACATATACCCATCTATACAAGTATGACATAATATCCAAATTCGCTTCCATGATATTGGCATAGAACTCCCACACTAAGTCCTTGTTATACTTTTTGAACACTGTTGCTGCGGTGGTGTACCCCAGGTAATCAGGGAAGGCTGTAAAGCCACTTGCCTTGTAAGACTCGAGATCCAGAGGTCTCTCTGACTATATATTCCCTTTATTGATGGTCTCCCAGTTGTCTTGACACATTTCATTATAGAAATATTCATTCAAAGCATCTCTCTCTGATGGTCCTCTCCTCGAACTCTGCCATGATTCTTTCTTTATTTTCTTCTTATTTTCAAGTTGAGCTGAACTCTCTGTTACCAATTATTCCATCTTCCTTTGTTTAATCTTCTTAGCCTTGATTGCATATACTCATCTAACACTTCATCACTGGAATGAGCAAGATCTTCCACTGGATGTCCCTGTGTTGGAACCCCAGTTCCAGGGAACTTTCCTTCACATCAATAATTTCAATTTCCTCAGTACTGGATTAGCCTGATGTTGGAATGTCATTAAGGCCATGATTAGTTTTCTTAGCATCCTCTTCCTTAACCAAATACTGATCTGATGTCTGAACATCATCAGTAGCAAACTCCTCATCTCCCTCTGTCTCAAAGTTCTCATCATTTACACCATCTGCATTTTCACTATCTCGATCTCCTGCTTCAGGTTCATCAACAAATTCATCCATTTCTTCCGCATTTAGTGTTGGAACATTGAGAGATCCTCCACCCATATCTTGGTCTTCACAATGTACTAATATTTTAACATCAGTTGCACCACCTTCATGTATTTCATCAATCTCCATCTCAGTAGAATCTTCATCATCATCAATTACAATGGCAGGTGTTTGAGCATTTCTCAAACCTTCCAAGTTCTCAACCATAACAGGGTCATAAATCTGCAAAGCCTTGTAACCTGCAAAACTTAGCACACCTAGTTCCTTCGGCCACTCATTTATTCTCCTTAGTATCAGATTTCTCGGCCCAGACACCTTAGTATAAACACATATAAACTTTTTACCTTCATGCTATATACAAGCTAATTCTGCCTGCCTAGGGTACCAATCCTCATTATATCTAATGTCCCCTATAATTCCCTTTAGCAGACGGCTCAAGTCATAGCTATTTATCTTTCCGGACATAGATTTATACCCCCTTAGATATAATTTATTATCATGTTTCATATAGTACTTCATGTAGTCATCCAAAAACTTGAAAGTTTGACCATTAAAAGTAAAAGAATTTTCCCAGAATACTTTGATTTTGACTTACCGAGATGGATCTTGTACTAGATGAAATGGTGGTGACCAAACAACCTTAACCTCTGGTTATTTAACACATCCCATGATTCAAGCATGTTGCTCTCGGTCAAATTCAGCCTCTGCTCTGGCTCTCCAAAGATTTTATTGAATGCACTGGACTTCTCCATGGTGACTTTTGTTTTTAAGAGTAAGGGAATGAGAATTATGTAAGTAGAACCTCTGAGAATCTGGTAGGGTTTTGGTGCGTAGAGATTATGCTCAATCTCACAAAATCAGGAAGATGCCAAGAGAATCGGAAGGTAGATATGTTTTGTAATTGTGGTAAGGTGGAGAGAAGTTGGGTGGTAATTTTTTTTTGAAAATTTACTTTCCTTTCTCCCTCAAGAACCACACCTTTTTTCTCTTTCCAAGGTAATTATTGCCTTTTGAACTATTCGCCGTCAGTTCCATTATGTATTTCTCTCTCCTGAGGGTTTCCATATTCCAACATGCTCAATTCCCTTCCATATTTTTGTATTTTCATTCTTTCCAATTTTTTGTGTGTTTTTCTATTTTTCTGTACACAAATAACAAAAGAAATCTTAAGCTAAATAAAATCTTGTAAATAATCTGACTGTGGGCAAAATATACGCACTTAAAGTGTACATTCACAGCATGAAACGGGGTGCGAAAGGCCAAAGAAGAAGGTGGCAACACCACCGGTGAGGCTGAGCAGTGCTTTACGGGAGCTGGGTACGAGCAGTCAATCTAACACGAAAGAAGGGAAGATGGAATCGGAGGACAAAGAAGATCAAGAGTTGGAGCTTGAGGCAGTTCAACAAAAGATTAGTATGGATGATTATGAAGTTACTAAGGATAAATTAACTGATAAAAGACTATGGGTTGATGTAATAAAAGGAAATTGGGATCGGCTAAATAGATTGAAAATTGAATTCAGAGCACCTACTGTAGTGAACGAGGAAATTGAAATAGAAATTGATGAGGAATATGTGAAATCTGAAATAGAGTTATGGGAAAATGCTCTTATTGTGTATGTGACTGGGGGAGATTTATCAATGAATGTTGTGAGAACTTACATGACGAGATCCTGGTCTTATGTTAGTTTGCCTGAGATGTTCTACAATGATGAAGGATATTTCATTTTGAAGTTTAGAAACTGGAGAGATATGGAGAATGTCTTAAGCAAAGGAGCCTTATTCTATATACAAGATGACAATGTTTCTGCAGAAATGGAGAACTAACTTTGATCTGAAAAGGGTTATGGTCACTAAACTGCCAATTTGGGTAAAACTTCCAGGTTTACCACTCCACCTGTGCAGGGCTAAAAGTATGAGGAAGATAGGAAGTGCAGTTGGCAAACCAATGATGAAAGATGAGTGTACAGCCAGGAAATTGTAAGTCTCATATGCTAGATTACTGGTGGAAGTTGACATAACACAAGAGCTGCCTGAAATGGTAACAACCAGAGATATTGAAGGTGACAAGTTACAGCAGAAAATTGAGTATGTATGGAAGCCTGCTTTCTGTTAAAATTGTAGGATTGGAGAGCATCAATGTGAGGAGAAATTAGCAGAGCAAAATGTGGTAAAGAAATGGGTAGTTAAAAAAGGGGGAAGTGAGAAGGAAAAATTGGTGGAACAACAAAAGGAAGAAAATGAGGCAGAAAGGCCTATGAATGAAGTTAACTGGAAAGTTCAGAAATCCAAAGCCAAAGGGAAAATAGTAATGGAAGTGGATTTGGAGCATAGTAGAAGGACAATGGAGCAAAAGCAGAAGGAATGGACAGGAAATAATTATGGATTTGGGGATTTGGATGGATCTCCCATATATCCATGATCCTGGTACATGATAATAACATGGAATGTGAGGGGGGAAATAAAATAGCAAAGAAGAGGGAGATTAGCACCCGTCTCCAGAGGATGAAGCTAGAAATTGTTGTTTTGATTGAAACCAGAGTAAAAAGGAGAAAACTGAAGCAGTTAGAAGAATATTTTGAGATAAGTGGAACTATGAAGAACATGCAAATGGGAGGATATGGCTGATGTGAGACCCAAGTAAAATCAGTTTGAAGAGAATTAAAAGCTCTAAAAACTGATTTACTATGGTGTTCAGAATCTGAATGGAACATACATGTTTCAATTTACTGCAATACATGCATCTAAGCAAATTCAGAATATGAGGAAACTGTGGAAGGATATTGAAGAGATTGGAGGATCCATCAGTGGAGCTTGGATGCTAGCTGGGGGTTTCAATAATGTATTAACAACAAATGATAGAATTGGAGGCTCTGAAGTACATAGTAGTGAGTTTGTCGATCTAGAGAAGATGATGAAGGATACATGGCTGTTTGAATGTGCATCAAATGGTGACTATTTTATATGGTCAAACAAACATGTAGAAGGAATAATTTACTCAAGGATTGATAGGGTGTTGGGAAATGTGGAATGGTTTCAATCTTACCCCAGTGTGAAAGTTGAAAATGCAGAACCTGGGGTCTCTGACCATGCTTTATTAAAAATAAGTATAGAAGAAGAGAAAGGTAAAAGAGTGAAGAAATCGTTTAAATGTATGAACTGTGTTCTGGAGAGTGATAAAGTAAAGATGATAGTGAAGAGAAGATGGAATGAAGATATGGAGAGATCTTATTGTGGAAAAAAATTCTAAGGCTACAACCTGAATTGAGGAGGGAAATGAAGCAAGTAACTGGGATTAAGAAGAATATTGAAGTAGCAAGGCAGGAGCTATCAGAAACTCTAAATAGCTTATCAGGGATAGGATGAATGTTGAAAAAAAATCAAAAGGATGTTGATCTGTAATCAAGAGGTTATGAAATGGGATGAAATGGATGAGATGAGAAGTTGGCAAAACAAAGAAGTAAGGTTGATTGGCTGAGATTGAGAGACACCAACAATGCATATTTTCATGCTACAGTTAAAGAAAAAAACAAGCAGACTAGAATCAATTTTTTGGAGATGGACAGTGGAGATAGAGTTACTGATCATGAGGGTATAACTGGGGAAATTTTAAAGTATTATGGAAAGATTGTTGGAACAACAACTAAAAGTTTGGAGGGGATTGATCTGAATGCTATAAGAAAGGGTATTTGTGTCTTAAACTGATTAGACCTGATTTGAAGAGTGAAATTTGGAATGCACTGAAAGGGATAGGAGATACAAAAGACCCTGGAATAGATGGTTACAACTCAAAAAATTTCAAGGTGAATTGGGAGATTGTGAGGATACTGTTAGAGCAGTTAAGGAATTTTTGAGAAAGAAAAGCTATACAGAGCCATAAATAGCACCCATGTCACTTTAATCCCAAAAAGTAAGAATGCAGCAAAGGCCAAGGATTTTAGACTCATTGCTTGTTGTATAAAAATATACAAGGTGATATCCAAGATCTTGACTGCTAGGATTAGTGAAGTTATACAGGAAGTGGTCAGTGATAATCAAGCAGTTTTTGTACCAGGGAGGGACATTCAGGATCACATACTGTTAGCCTATGAACTAGTCGGAGAATACTCTAGAAAAGGTGGAGAGCCAAAGTGTATGCTACAGATTGACCTTCAGAAGGCATATGATACCGTGGAGTAGATTGCACTGGAAGGTATTCTGAGAGAATTGGGATTCCCACAGAGATTTGTGCATTGGATTATTGTATGTGTAAAAACTATCTCTTATAGATATATGGTTAATGGAGAAGCATCCAAATTTTTGACAGCAAAAAGGGGACTCAGATAGGGGGATCCTATGTACCCCCCTACTGTTTGTACTAGTGATGGAGTATCTTAGCAAGTGCCTTAAAGAACTGGAAACTGAGAAGAAGTTTCAATACCATGAAAGATGTGGATAACTACATATAGTATGTCCCAGTTTTGCTGATGACATATTATTTTTTTCTAAAGGGGAAGAAGGATCAGTGCAGGTCATGATGCAAGCTATTAATAAATTTCTCAGATAAATTGGAATGGTTATAAATCCAGGAAAATGTAGAGGCTATTTTGGGGGAATGGAGCAGGTACAGAAGAGGAGCATACTGGAGATCAATGGTTTTGAGGAGGGTCACTTGCCTTTCAGGTATCTTGGAGTACCTTTAGACAGTAAAAGACTTTCTATTCATACATGTCAGCCTTTGATTGATAAAATGGCATGAAGGATTAAGATTTGGAGTGTAAAGTTGTTAAGTTATGCAAGTATGATACAACTGATTAAAAGTGTTCTATTTTCTATAACTAACTACTGGTTGCAATGCTTTCCTTTACCAAAAAAAGTGTGAAGCATATAGAGGCCCTGTGTAGATCATTTTTATGGTCTGGAACTGAAGAGATAGATAGAAAGACACTTGTAGCTTGGGAACAAATCTGTACACCTAAGAAAGTTGGAGGACTGAACATTACTGAACTGCTGGATTGGAATATGATATGCATGGCTAAACTTCTGTGGAATTTGAGCAGGAAAGCTGACAGGTTATGGGTTCGTTGGGTTCATGCTTATTACATAAAAGGAAGGAACATTATGGAAATCCAGATGCCAACAAATTGCTCATGGATATTGAAGAAAATTATGAAATGCAGGGAGAAAATGCTGAACATGGTGGAATGGCAGAAGATGGAGAGGGAGAAAAAGTTCAAAATGCAGAAGCTCTATAAAAAGCTGAGAGGAGGTTAGGGAAGGGTGGAATAAAGTTCACTGTTGTGCAACAATCAAGCTAGGCTCGTTCTCAGTTTATACTATGGTTGGTGTGTCAAAGTAGGCTGGCAACAAAACACATGTTGAGAAGATTTTGAGTGGACAAGGGAAATAAGTGCAATTTCTGTGATGAAGATGAAAATATGCAACACCTATTTTTTTAATGCGAAAAATAAAAGAAATTTGGGCTGAAGTACCGAAGAGGATGAAGGTAAGACAGGTTCCAGGTGAGTGGGAAGAATAAAGAGACTGGTGCATTAAAAGCTGCAAATGGAGAGGATGGAAATCAGAGCTGAAAAAATTGGCCTTGGCAAAGAAAATGTAAAACATTTGGAGGAGAATAAACAAGGTTTGTTTTGGAAAGTCTGAAAGCAAAGAGCATCTAGTTGAAATCATACTTGAAAATATTGTATATAGATTTTGGATGAAGGCAAAACTAAGAGGAAAGTGTTGTAGTATGATGATAGAAGGATGAGGTAGCAAAGATAGAAAAGAAAGTAGAATTGGTGAAAAGTTTGTATGTTCTTTTAAAGTAATTTTGGTAATGAAAAAGTTTCCCATTTTTTGAAAATAAAATATTGTAAATAAAATATCTCAAATATGGCACACACCTAAGTGTTGCCTGAGAACCTCAAATGTGGCTGAATTCAGAGGTTTTGTAAAAATGTCAGCAAATTCCTCCGATGTTGGAATATAGGCTACTACAACTTTCTTTCTTTCGACGAGATCTCGAATAAAATGGTGACGTATATCAATGTGCTTAGTTCGAGAATGCTGAACATGATTCTTCAAAATATTAATAGCACTTTTGCTGTCACATAGAATCTTCAGAGGCCCTTGATGAATTCCATAATCTTTCAACATTTGTTTCATCCATAATAATTGCGCACAACAACTTCCAGCAGCAAGATATTCAGCTTCAACAGATGACAGAGAAATAAATTTTGTTTCTTACTGTACCAAGAAACCAAATTCGTGTCAATAAAGAAACAACCACTTATAGTGCTTTTGCGATCATCTGCATTACCAGTCCAATTTGTATCACTATAGCTAATAATAACTGAGTCTTGATTCTTAGAATACCATATTCCATACTCAAAAATCTCACTCGCGTATTGAATAATTTTTTTGACTGCAGTCAGATGTGATTCCTTCGGATTAGCCTGAAATCTTGCACATACCCCTACACTGAAACACATATCCGGTCAATTGGCTGTAAGGTACTAGTAAACTCCCAATCATACTTTTGTACAGTTTCTGATCAACTGCAACGCCTTTCTCATCCTTCCCCAATTTTTCTATGGTTCTCATTGGAGTTCTAACTAGTCCAGAGTTGCTTAAGCCAAATATCTTCACCAAATTCATGTCATATTTACTCTGATTGATGAACATCTCATTCTTTTCTTGTTGCACTTGAAGTCCTAAGTGAGTTCACCAACCATGCTTATCTCGAATTCATCCTGCATTAGAGAAACAAAATCATGTACCATAAATTTTGAGGTAGAGCCAAACACGATATCATCAACATAAATTTAAGACTAAATTATTTTTTTTGGTCCCCAACATATGTTGCAATACCATCTTTTGGTCCTCAGTGCCAATACCGCGTACATTCAGCATCCAACATATTCAAAATGATTTGTTTGGTCCCCAAGGTGGTTTTCAAGGTGGTTTTGGGGACCAAAAGATGGCATAAGATCATATGTTAGGGACCAAAAAATAATTTAGCCTACCCAAAACCACCTTGAAAATCACCTTGGGGACCAAACAAATCATTTTAAATATGTCGGATGCCGAATGTACGCGGTATTGGCATTGGGGACCAAAAGATGGTATTCCAATATATGTTGGAGACCAAATAAACAATTTAGTCTTTATATATTTACTTATATGTTCTTCATGTGCTCTATTCATTCAGTCATTAATCTAAACCCTAATCTAAAAGGAATTCGGTTCTACAAGTAATTAAAATAAAAAATAAAAAGAGTGAATTTTATAAAAGGCCATAATATTTTTTAAAAGTGGCAAAACATATAACCATACTTGAAAAAATGTAAAATTGTAAAATTGTAAAAATGTCAAAATGTCAAAATGTATTACTATACTTTTATTTTCGCTCCACGACGCATCACTTGCACCTATGGGACCGCTACATCAATTTTCCATCCATTTTTATTGGGCCAATTTAGTTGGCTCTTCCAAATATATTTTTTAAAATAAAATAAATCTTGTAGTAATGGTGAAGATGTGGAGAAACTTAAAAGCTAAAAGTTGAAAATATTTTTAAAATATTTGGGCGCCTCTTTTTCTCCATGTCTTGCCACCGTACTCTTCTCCTTGTGATGTTGTGTATCAACTGGATTCTTTTGGGAGAATTCAAGAAGACATATCAGGATTGAGAAAGTCATGTCAGTTCAATTGAATTTCATCTTCTTATTCAATTTGGTTTAACCGAGTTGATTTTTTTTAAAAAAAATAAGAAACTGAAATTGATCTGAAACATCAATTAAACAGAATAAGTTGGACATCAAGACTTTAGCTACAAAACATATTACATACTTACACACCAATTGAATGAATTCACTAACACACCAACATATCATGAAAGTTTACATCATCAAAATAATAAATCCAACAAGTATGAAAAAACAATCCAAACATCAAAGCCTTAGTACTCTTCAATTACTAAAGTGAACAATACAATTAAGACTAAATTATTTATTTGGTCCCCAACATATATTTGAATAACTTGTTTGGTCCACACTCCCAATACTGCCTCTATTCAGCCCTTAACATTTTGAAAATAATTTGTTTGAGCCCCAAGGTGATTTTCAAGGTGATTTTGGGTAAACAAAATTGTTTATTTGGGCCCCAACATATATTTGAATATCATCTTTTGGTCTCCAAAACCACCTTGAAAACACCTTGGGACCCAAACAAATTATTTTCAGAATGTTAAGGGCTGAATAGGGGCAGTATTGGAAGTGAGTACCAAACAAGTTATTTAAATATATGTTGGGTCCCAAATAAACAATTTAATCTTAATCATATTCTTCTATCACTTGAAATTCACTTCTACCCTTGCTATAGGTGCATAGAAACAAAACGCCACAACATGAGTTATTATTTGATTTGTATGTATTTAATTTAGAGCAATGACTTGGGTAGCTACTAAATTATTTTCATCGTTCACCTTTGACCCTCCATTTAAATTTTGAACACTTTTGACCTCTGGACTAACATAAGTGTTAAGTCGTGCCATCTTTGTTCAGTCAAACCGTTAAGTTCAACTTTCGTTGACATTTTGAGGGCAAAAATATATTTTCCTGTTCAACCCCAAAATTCTTTTATATTTAGAAAAATCGAGTCATGCGAGATCCGAGTTGAGATGTATTCTCGAGCTATTCAGATGTCATCGATGATGATAAGATCCGAGTTGAGATTTATCACGCGTGGCACGCACGGCTCTTCTGAATTGCAAATAATTCTGGGGGTTGAATAGAAAAAAACATTTTTGCCCCTCAAATTGTCAACAAAACTTAAACTTAGCGGTTTTACTAGACAGAAGTATCACAACTAAACACTTCATTAATTTAGGGGTCAAAAGTGTTCTAAAATAAAATTGAGGGCAATAATTTAGAGTCACAGAAGTCGTTTGCCCTTTATTTTAGTTAATTACAATTCAGATTTTTGGGCCGGGTTTAATTTAAGTTTTAATATTCAAAACCAGTCCAAAAATCATGTTTAGAATTCTGTTTAATCATTTTGAATATCCAAAAACCGTGTGCTCCTTTCATTTTCTTAAGTTTGACACATTTTCCATTTTTGTATGTTTTGCTAAGATTGACATATTTATTTTTATGGCAAAAAGTTAATCATTTTCAAACAGTCGTTAAATTATTTTCCCCTCTTCACTCAATTCTCTCCACACATTTCAACTTGCAAAAAATAACAACGCTTAAAGCTAGGGCACCAAACATTAAAAAAACAGAGGGAGTATTAAAGTTAGTTTGAATTATTCAAATTTGGTTTATTCAGTTTTCGATTTGGTTTTCAATTTATTTTTTTACCCACCACTAGTTATGGTTATTTCCTTCCTTTTTCCCTTCTTCTAGTGAATGGCAGTACGTGGCTTTCGGAATCCAACTGGTATTCTTACTGTAGTCAATGGCTACGCCAAGACTGGAGTCATGAACCGGTCTTCATCTTCTTATTCTGTGTATTTTTAAAAGGAAGAGTACGTAGTTGGCATGGAAGAGTATGTAATTGACATAGATTCCGGGCAGGTTTAGGGCTGAGTTATTGGGGTGAATAGTGATGAGCTTGACGTGATGTATAGAAGAGAATGAGTGGTGTATTAGAGCATGTACAATGATAGTTTCTTTCCACTGTTGGGGTTTTTTTTGTGGTTTCAATTAAATGAAATCGATAAGCGGTAGGCAAGTTAAGCAACTGCCCATCTGCGGTTTCAAAAAAAACACCCCATGTGTCTAGGCCCAAGCTGACGCGCGAGCCCTTTTTTTGTCCCCTAGCGTGACATGTGGCAAGCTTTTATTAGGCCACGTGTCCCGTACTTGCCCACTAGTTTTTAAATTTTTACTTGTTTGGACACGTGGTGCCACCAGATTGGGCCACGTGTCCGAATAGAACTTTTAAAAAATAATTTAAAAATAATATTTGACTTTTTACCATTTAAATTTTAATAAAAACGAAATTAAATTTTAAAATTAAAATTTTAAAAACGAATATAAATTACAAAAGTAAAATTGTATTATTAAATTAAATATTTCATTTTATTTTGAGTTGACAAATTTATTTAAACTAAACATTAAAGGTAAAATTAATGAGTAAGATAGAGAAAATCAAGTTGGATCCATTAAGTGGTTTCTTAGTGGTTTCTACTATCGTGGAGGTAGAAATTGAGTGATTTCTTTGTGCCTACTTTTGGTGAGGTGGAAGAGAGAGATTATTAGTTTTATTGTATTTAATGTAAAGAAACCACTTTTGTAGTTTCTTCCATTGTACATGGTTTTAGGAAGACGTGATGAGAGAGGCGTAAGTGGTATTTAGGTAAGATTGTCATGGTGTTTATTATATGCCTGAAAAGTGGGAAGGGAGGTTGCTTTGAGGTGGTTGATGATGGCTTTGTGGGTGAGGCGAGAGCAGGGAGTTGAGTTGGAGATATACATTTGATGGAGATTTTGGCGGCGACACATGTGTTGGGTTGGCCATGCTCGGCAACCATGGAAATGGTAGACTCAAACTAACTTGTGAATCTTGATGGAGGAGAAAATTTTCCTCACAATTTCATAACATTGGTTTGGTAGACGAATGTTTTGGTTGAAAGACTGGTGGATGAGGGATGGTGATAGTAGGGATGGTTGTCGGTGAATCACGAGAAGCAGTTTGGCTGAAAATGATTGGGGGAGAATTTTGGTTTATAATTAATAAAATACTTTTTATCCCTTCACCACAAACCGCCATTGCGCCACCCGCCAAAGCCGCAAATACAAAACCCGACCCAAAACCTGGCCTTAAATCGACTCTGCTTATAACCCTCAGAACCAATGTTGCTCAACTACGACTATAACCATCCTCAATCGACTTTATCGCTCGACTCCCGCCACCATCTATCTCATCCATCCACCACCCCAAAACCCTAGCCTCTACTTGACTCCGCCTTACCCTTAGAACCACCACCGCTCGACTCCGCCCATAACACTCAAAGTCGTTGTCGCTCGCTTGCCACTGAAGCTCTGACCGCTCACCACCATCCAGTTGTGCCACAACACCACCAACCATACACCACCACATCAATCTGCTTAGCCTGAATCAAGCGGTGGTGGGTTGGCGTTGGTTTAGGAGAAGAGGTGATGTGGGTCAATGTCGGAGAGGTGATAAAAATGGAAGCGGTGGTGCGGGAGGTGATATGGGTCGGCATGAGAGAGGTGATGAAAATGGAAGCGTCACTGGGGGAGGTGATGTGGGTTGGCATGAGAAGAAGAGGGTGGGTGGTTGGTTTGGGAGAAGAAGAGGGTGGAGAAAAGTGTGAGGAGAAGAAGAGAACAAGAGAACAAAAGGGCATAATAGTAATTTAATTTTTTTTGTTTTTTTCAGAGGGGCAAAATAGCCATTGCATAGAATTCTGGTAAAAAATTATCAGAGTGGTTAGTTTTACACTTTCACTAATTATCTGGGGTCATATTGACACTTTCGAACATTAGAGGGTTATATTGCACTTATGTCAATTATATGGGGTTATAAAGACACATTTTTTCTTTGATGTAATATGAAAATTAAGTTAATAATGGGAAGAACATATAAATTGGAGCAGGTATGATTTTAACTTGCTTTATTTATTATGAAATGTTATTCTTTCAGATCTGAAAACAATCTTGAAAGTGCAGAAAATTTATGATGAAACTATGGAAATAGTATATTAGTATTTTCTTTATTTTTATGAAGTGCAATTTATAGAACTCCTCCATTTACAAAAACAAAAAATTCTCTTTCAATTACTGTTGAATTTTGGCTAGAGCATCAGATTCAGATATCAAATTTTATATACTATTATGTAATCATATATTAACGGCTATATATTTTTTTATGAAATTTTTTTGAGAAAAATTGTTTTTTCATAGGCATGTGAAAAATAGGGTTGAATTAGAAATATAGAAAAGTAAAAGATTTTAGCAGCAATATCAAAAAAATATTATGCAACGTGCAACAGTTATAAGTTTATAACCCGATTAATGCAAT
Organism: Rubia tinctorum; assembly: GCA_032355605.1. NCBI lineage: Eukaryota > Viridiplantae > Streptophyta > Magnoliopsida > Gentianales > Rubiaceae > Rubia > Rubia tinctorum. Next base: position 17,530 of record JAULKM010137572.1, read on the forward strand.
TAAAATTTTTATCTTATTTTTTTCTTCTAATTTACAGTTTAAACATTGGTAATGTGGAAATACTGTCTCTCAATAGAGATATTATGTTTTTATTAAAAACCCGTAAAATAATTTTTTTACCATTTTATGCAACATACTCCCTCCGTTTCAATGGATGTACCACCTTTTTTTATAAATTTGACACACTTTCCTTTTATATAAATATTTCTTCAATTTCATCAACTCATTTTATTTTTTCCTTTGTAAATTCAATTTTATCCACTCATTTCATTCACCTAAATCTATATTGGGACATTCAACGAAACGGAGGTAGTAGGATTATTTGTTTTTCTGAACTGCCCTTGTGTGTCCTTTTGTGGTTGAACCTTGAAGCCGTTATTAAGTGAGAAAATACCCTCGCGCGTCTCGTGTGCAGGGATGAAACGCGGTAATTTATCGACCATTCATTTGCAGCAGCGCTTTCACGATTACGTCACTCCATGCCTCAAAAATCAAATTTTGAGATTTCGTTTTGAAATAGACCCAAAATCCAATTAGACAAAACAAAAGGTCCAATATGCTAGCTTTTTTTTTTTTACAATAACTAAGGTTAAACATGAAGAAGTTACTTCCATTGTTGGACATTGGACACGTTTCTATTATTATTAGGTTAAGAAAAGATATAAAACACCTTGAAGTGTTTAAATGTGGTTTATATGTATATATATATATATATCCACGAATTATTATTTTAAATGATTACTTATAGGGAAAATGCGTAACATCGATGCGGATTTGACATCTAACTCATCTAGTCTCAAATAATAGTTAATCAATTGTAAAGATATCTAAATTACATTTCAACTAACTGCACAATTATAGATTATAGATCCAATATAAATTGTGATATTACCATCGAGATATTGACTTGTTTCAAATATCACTTGGTAAAGATGAATATATCACGTGTTAATATCACTATTGTTGGTATGCCTTGAATACGTATTAGCCGCTTCAACAGGTTGGTACGAGGGTCTTGCTGCCCAGTCATCGAGTCGGGGGGTCCAGGGGGGCGGAGACGCCCCCGGCCCGACGGTATAGCATGTCCTCTGTTTGGGCTCTTATTGGTATTCTGTCTTCTGTTTCGGTTTGGGC
>JAULKM010137580.1:0-18662 GCA_032355605.1 Rubia tinctorum
CTTCAATCAATTGCTCCCAAGTACAAAACTAGCCTAAATAATGAAAACTCATAAAAAATCTACAAGAATTCATGAAAAAAAAATGAAAAACTAAAAAGAGATGAAGAAAAACTAGGGTTTTGAGGCCACAAATCGGGCTTACACAAATGAGGAAGAAGGGGGGGTATTTATAGTCTAAGAATTAAAAGAGAAAAGCAATAAAATGGTTGCTGGGATCTTTGACACGGTCAGTGTCAATTTGACACTGTCAGTGACCATGGCCAGTGTCAAGTGTTATGCCCATCTTCTACCAATTTTTTGAATAATTAGTCTTCTCTTCTAACTTTCGTCGCTACGGGTGAACCGTTGATCCTTTTTCAGAATTCTTGTAGTCAATTTTATAGTGCTCGATAAGACAAATCCAATGGTACCACCCTCAGAGGTTGGTTCTTCTCGGATTGTTCCCAGAACTTGGTTCAAACTTCTGGATCACAATTCATCCGCTTATTTACTTCCTTCTCTGACCCTTTTATCTTCTACCACTTTTGGACTTGTGGCTTTCAATCTTCTATCATCCTTGCGAATGACCTTCATTAAAATAATCCAAAGTGCTTACGAGCATTCTACAAATTAAGCTCACAAAAAGGAATCTAGATGCTCGTAATGACCAAAAATCCATTAGACTCAAACTAGGTTACAAAATGAAGGATTTAAATACGAAACCCAAAAACGGTTATCTAAATCCCTTATGATGTAAACCTACCTAAATCTAGTAATCTTCCAACAAAAAGATAACAAAAGAGGTGTTAAATTATTCGAAAAATACATGCATTTGACTTCTCATCAAGTAAGTACAAAGGTTACAAGATAGAGTCATACATGGAACAACATATTACAAAAATCAAATTAGAAATAAGTTCTTTCCTTAACTTACTTCTATTCCATCTATAACTCTATTACCCACTCAAGCGAAGCGTAGGAATGCTAGCAACGCAGAGCTTGGACCGTAAAAACTCGACTTGAGGACTGAGTAGACCCTTTGTGAAGATGTCCACAAGCTGAAGATCTGATGAAACATGAGCAACCTTGAATTTGCAGAAAACACCATCTCACGAACAAAATGATAGTCAATATTAACGTGCATGTGCTTGGATGGCAATGGGGTGGGTGGGGTGGGTGGGGATTATGGTCCATCCATACCCATGTCCACCTAAAATTTTCATACCCACCCAAGCCCCATCACCCATGGCAGGTACAACATAAAAATCAACTTACACCTCATCATGTATTATATAAAATCCATACTCGCACCATCACCCACTTGGGTCTTCCACTCACTTTAAACCCATTGCACTCACCCCACTTATACCTTCAAAAATACCTAAAATTTTCTTTTGATAAATAATGTTAATATTAAAAAATTGATAATTATTTGCATGAAAATAGTATAGGTAAGATATGTGCATTATGGACAAATAATAGTTTATAATATATTAAATTAGTATGTGTATAGAGGTTTAGTGAGGCGGGTGGGGATGGGGCATGTGTGAACTAATATCCATGACCCTCCCACTACCCATGACAGGTATTATTTTCATACTCCTACACATTCTCCCCCCACAAAAATTACATCCATATATACACGGCCCTTTAGGGCGGATGCGTGGCAGACCTCCACCAAAACTGCCTCAGTTCCATCCGTACTTAGCCTTGTTGTGCAAAACTGGATCTGAGCTAGAAAGAGATCACTATTATTATCACACAGAAAAACAGGAGGCACACGACTCGATATGCATATATCTCGAAGAAGATTCATCAACCAAGCTAACTTTGCAGCAGTATTAGCTATAGCACAATATTTTAATTCCGAACTATAACGAGAGATAGCAGGTTGCTTCTAAGCACTTCAAGACATCAGGTTACCACCAAGGAAAATGGCACAACCATGTGTAGACCTGCGAGTCTCAATACAAGAGCCCAATCGGCATTAAAATAGCTAAGTATTAGTAAGGCGGACAAATTTGTGCGAAATTGAAAACCATATAGTGAAGTAACGCAAAATCTATGTAATAGCTTTGAAATGGTCATCAGTAGGAGCCTCCATAAACTGACTGACCGTATTGGCACCATAAGACAAGTCAGGACGTGTAATCGACAAATACTGAAGTGCGCCAACTAAAGACCGATAAAGATTGGGAAACCCAAACAGCTTACTTGAAGAGCTGATAGGCTGCAAAAATCCACAAAAGGAATAGCAACATGAGTTGCATCTGGAATTATAGGCCGCAAAATAATGTCCTTGGCATATCTAGCCTGACCAAGGAATAATTCAACGGGAATAGGGACAACTTCTAAACCTAAAAAATATTGTAGAATGCCAAGATCAGTGATCTTAAATTAACTATTCATACAATCAATAAACTTCTGAATCATCAAACCATCATTCCCAGTAATAATAATATTTTCAACACAAACAAACAAACAAAGAAGAGAGGCACCCAATAAAAACACTAAAAATAATGTATTTGACGAGCTATACACAAAACCCAAGCCAACAAGAAAGGAGCTGAAACACTGAAACCAAGAACGAGGAGCTTACCTTAAACCATAAATGGCCTTGCGCAGATGATGAACATAATCTGGGTACACTGGGTCTTTGTATCCCATAACACCACCGAACACCGATCAACCTGTTCAACGCAAGTACCAAGCAGACGTGGGGGTGTTACCAAGAATCCAACTATCAGATTACTTATATGCGTTAAAGAGCAATACAGATTATGTGAAAGCAATTTTTTTAATTCAAACCTAACTTAATATTACAATGAAAGTCTTATATAAAAGTATTTTACATGGCACTACTAGAAAATTGGTCTTTGCTGACAAGCTATTTAGGACACTTTTGAGTTTATGTCGCAATACAAACCTGTAATGACATTAATTAAATAACCATGGAATGCTTCTCCTAGATAATGTCTACATATAGTGTTAATAAGGATCTTGTAAAAATAATGTATTAATATTGTCTTATTAAGATAGTTTTGGAAGTATATATGCTGATATCTTATGAACCTCTGCCAATAAAATATTATTAAGACATGAATAAATATAGTAGTGGAGAAGGGAAGTAAAAACTTATATTTTGACTATTTTAAATAGCATAAAATGTCGGAAAACCTTTTTATGACATAACATAGTAGATGTGCAGGATTTAGTAAAAGAAAAGGAAAATGTGTGCGAAATTCTTTTATGACATTAAGTAAAATGAATTTAAAAAATTCTTAAGATTATGTCATCATATGTAGTCAATAAGTACAATGTAGGTATGATGTCTTAATACTAGTATTCTAAGCAATTTTTGGAAAGCCCATATTGCCGACACCATAAGAATTTATGGTCATTAAAATATTGTTAAGATGTGAATAACATGTAGTAATAGTGAATTTAACTAAAAATACATTTTTGATACTTTTTCAAAATATGAAATGTGGGGAAAACCTTTTACGACATAAGAAAATAATTTTTAAAAGTTCATTTTGAAAAACTATAATTTAGGGAAATTATATTATGACTTTCACTTAATAAGTAATGGAAATTATTTGTGGAAGATGTGACAATATATAACCATTTAGGACAATATATGGAAAATGTCTTAATCATAGTATATTAGTATGTTAGGAGTTAAGGCTTATTATTTAAGTTGTTACTTTATATTGATTAATTTTGTTAATTAGAAAAGGTTATTGGTGGTCTTTTTCTTTGGAGACCTGATAGCCTGACCAGAAATAAGTTCATAGTCAAAAAAGGAGTTCAAAATCGCGTCAATTTTTCATCTGTTCCATTCTTCCTCTCAGACATAGCGTGAGTTCAGGTATGTTCTTTCTGTTAGCATATTAAAATCGGATAGCATCAAGTCCCTGTTCTTTTATTATTCACCCACCAATTTTTCAGATACTTTGGTTTTTTTTCCTTCCAGAATCAATGTAGGCCATCTTCTTTGGTGTTTAAATACTCTTTGGCGGTCTTTTAAGAGATTCAATTTTTTGCAGGTAATTCCTTGTTTCAATTTCTAAATCCATCTTTTTTGTGTTTGCTACTGCAACTTTCTACCTTTCTACCATAATCAATTATTGTGAAGCTATGTGTTTAGTTTTTTTTTATGATGCTATGCATTTTGCTGCTGCGTTTACTCGCGTCAATGGTTTAGATGCTGCCGCAATTTTGGTACATATTATAAATTTTTCCTAAGATTATGATGTTGTTGTGTTATAGATTCTGAATTTTTCCTAAGATTCTAATGTCAGTGGTTCTGATGCTGCTGCAATTTTGGTACATATTATGAATTTTTCCTAAGATTCTGATGTTGTGTAAGATTATGAATTGTGGTATATATTCTCCTGCAATTTTGGTACATATTAGCTGCTGTATTTTTGTTAAAACTTTTGCTGCATTTTTTTCACATATGCTTCATATATAGCATATATGCTTATTTGTTGGTATCTACATGATTCTTTGGCTTCAAATTCTGCCTAGTTTCATTCATGGTGTATAGAGTATGTCGGTTGTTCTATCTAGGTTTTGTATAGTTGAAGCAAACTAGTTAGATCTCAATTTGTTAGATGAGAAAATAGGTATATTTCCCTTGATCTTGTTTCAAATAGGTAATTAGTTAGCTACCGGTGTCTGTGTTTAAGATTTTATATGCCTTAGTTTCATTGTTATTTAGAGTTAAAATCTCAGTTCAAATTAGAATAATAGATTCACTCATTATATAATTCCCAGATTAGCAATTAAGAAAAACAATATCAGGATATCATCATCTTCCTAACTATGTAGCAAGATGCCTTTTCAGCATTTCAGCTTCATGTTTGCTATTTTTGCTGCATTTTTCTGAAATTTGGGAACTTGACTATGTCACTATGCGAGTGCCTGTTTCAAAATGTCAATGGGTGGATATTAACAAAGGTCAGCGCACTTAGGATTTGTGATTTACCCTTATGGACAGAAGTATGGTGGTATGGAAGGATGATCCATTCATTTTGGCGTCTCATGTGCACCGGGTTTTCTATGTTAGGTATATTTGACTTGATCTTGTTAATGGGTGGATATTAACAAAGGTCAGCGCAATTAGGATTTGTGATTTACCCTTGTGGACAGAAGTATGGTGGTATGGAAGGATGATCCATTCATTTTGGCGTCTCATGCGCACCAGGTTTTCTATGTTATGGATCATGTTGATCTGAGGTTGGAGATTGTTGTCGAAGGAAAGCGTGCTTTTGTCGTTAAGAATGAATTAGAGGAAATCATTGGATTTGGGCAGCATACTCCGAGTGTTGGATTACAAGATGATATTTTACTTCAGGATGATGATACGAGTCTACACGGTTTCTTCGGCCATAATGATCACGGTGAAGGTACGTGGGTTGATGTTAGAGGGAAAATGAACTATATATGAAGAAAAGAAAAGAAGGTGGTGAGGGAGAGAAACCATAAATGAAATATAGATCCACCCTAAGGTGTGTTATCTCATATGTTGTTCGGTTTCTTTGAACAGTATAATTTGTACCAAAATTCTATTATTCCCATCTGTTGTTAAAATTGACAAGTTACAGTGATTAGTTAATGTATTCCAATTATGTCGAAATGGAATCCATTCATAACAATTCGTGCAAAATAAAATAAGTTTAGGGTGGAACATAAAACTAATCATCCATAGAATAGAGTACATGTGAACATAAATATACTAATCCCCATATCACAAAAAATCATTCTTCATCATCTTCAAGGTTGGCCGTCGATGTCGATTGGCTGAGTTATGGGCGGGAGGATGACGTGAGGTGTCGCTCATAGACTCTTTGAGATTTCTCCAGGAATTTAATCTTTTCCTTCATTGTGCCTCCACTTGTAGCAATCCCTAAAGCCTTTCATGTAAGAATTTTTTGTACCTGCATGGAAAAACATATGTTATTAGTAATAGGAAAAATGAATTTGAACATAATGTTATATAAATCAACTTGTGACTAACCTTGCTCAATTTGTGGCCCCTTCTCAATTTGTGGCCTCTTGTTACCCTTGGAAGCTTCTAAACGCTTGTGGTACCACTTGCGATCACGCAAAACGCAACCTTTCTTCTCGAAGTACATTTTGTCAAACTATTTTGGTCATTTCTCCTCACCATTAATATCCAACCCTTCAACATTCTTCAATATCAATGTGATCACATTTGCCACAAGGGTGGTCTTTGATCAACTTCTTCGAAAACGCAATGTACAACATATGCTTAAAATGGCCGCCCGGGATTTATTTTCATATCCTCCATTATGAAATAGAATAGGTTAAGCGTGGATAGTTAGGCTCAATGATGTGTCCACCCGAGGGAAGGGGGGTTCTAGAAATAATGTCATAGGCGATACAATGGTCAATAGGCAAGACTTCTAGATCAAAAGATTCCGACCTTATGATTCTCTCTTATCACGTCCAAAGTATTTTACGCTACATTCCACGAAGTCAACAAAAGGGAAATCAATCATCAACGACCACTTTTCCCTATGGTAAACATCACCCAAAGGGTCATCTAAATCCTCGGGGAAAACTTGTTTGAGGTGTTCATAAGGGTATTCTAACAACTTATTTAAAGACCATTGGCTAATTGGAATGTCCATGCCCCCTACCCTAGTCTCATAATCCCCGTTAGCAATTTCCCGCAATTTTTTTTTATAAAATTGACATGTTAAAGCGAAGTAAGCTCTCTCGTTACACAAAAGCAACTTCTCGACATGTTGATCCTAAAAATTACTAAGGGGGTCAGCCAAACCTATCGCTAGATTTTCACTAAAATAGACAATGTAATAATCTAAGAGTTTCCCCTTTTCACGCAAATCTTCATAATGTTTAAGTGTAAAGGAAGAGACAAACCTTGTATCCGATGTGCTACCGGTGGATTGAGACCAAGGTTTTGCACACCTTGATACTCCTCTTCTTGCTATTGATACAAAATTGGGGTTTTGTGAAGTGATGTAATGGAATTCGAGTTTGTGAGTTTGCAATGCTTTGTTAGGGTTTTGAGATTTGGTGTTGGATTGTAAAATGACTCCTCGTTCTGATTTATTTTTTTAATATGTTGAAGGGTTTCCGAGTTTGGAAACCTTTAAATCAGCTCTTCAGAAAAAGCCAAGATCTGTTTCCGAGTAAGGAAAAAAAATTGGTGAGATATTTGAATAGTTTTTCAATTCCAGTGCAGATCCAAAAATTGGCTACGAGCTCGGGAACTTACTTTCCAAGTTCAGAAACATAATCTTTCCTTCTACATGAAATATGTGCCTAACTTTTCGGGCTCAGAAAGTTGTCTGTGCTTATGGTAAAATTTTAACATTTGATATTCCTTCTATCCAGTAAGAACAAAGGGCAGAGCAATTTCTGAGCTCAAAATTGCATCAAACCCTATGGTATAAATGCAAAAATTAATTGATTTCATATCTCTTTCGCCTAAAACTAAAACACACCTACATAACACTGATTAATTTCACTCTAAATGTAAGATGACATGTAATGGAAAAAATAAAATACAATCATGAATTTCAACCAAATATGAATTTTAGCAACTATTTCACAACCAATTTCAAACACCATTAATTTGTGACACACTTAGTCATCGAAACATAACATTTTTTACAATCCAAAATCAAATTTATACAAATAAAAAAACATAAGGGTAATCCAAATTGATTCATATCCTATTACACCTCCTCAAACATACATTCTATCTCTGGGTCTATCACATTATTTTTGTCACCCCCGGTCACTAGTCCAACTTCACCTCCACCGCCATCTCTGCCTTCATCGCCATCACCGCCATCGCCGCCATCATCACCATCACCACCATCATCATCCCCATCATCATCACTCTCGGAGAAGACCAACTCGAAATTTGCTTTCTCTTCATCATTGCTCAGTTCGAGGTGCAGTCTTTGTGATTCCAAGAAAGCTACATGCTTCGAGTGTGCCCGGGTCAACTTAGCATGAGTCTCGGTCACGTCCACACGCAAGCAATCAAAATACTTGCTCAGCCTGGCCTTCCTTCCGGTCTTCGAACCTGTGTATAATTGACATTCATAATACAAGTAATTATTAGACTACATCAACACAGCATATAGAATAATGTAAATCAAATGATTTCAAATGATGATGGATTACTCACTGGAGCTTGATTCCTCCACTCTGTGTAGTTCCGCCTCGTAAGCCCTCTTCGCACCTTTGGCTTGTTGACCGAAAACTATCCATTGCTCCAATTTCCCATTGACATCTAGCTGAAGCTTTTTATGTTAGAACCAAGCTTCATCATTATAATCCATGCGTAGGGGAAAGTCCACTATTTGCATCCCCGCCTTCTTCAGCATGGCGATGATCAAAGCGCAGTGGGAGAGGTCCTTTTTCTTCATGTTGGCGGCCTTGATCATGAAATATATGATGGTGAATCCCAAGTTTATTTTTACCCCCTTAATGACATAGTAGAAGAGAATCAAGTTTTAAATCATTGGCTTGCAATTGTGGCAACCTTTGGGCAAGACATTCAAGCAAATTCACTCATACACTATACATTGCTCGACGCTCAACACACTAATGTCATAGGACTTTGCTTTACCCGCATCATTACTGGACCTTTTAAAACTTTTCTTTGCCATGGAAATGGAACATAGGGGAGTCTCCTCGCTCGCTCACGGCCAACAATGGGTGTGGTAAATTTCTAGGGGACCTTGAGGATCATCGGGTCTCTATTTTTCTGAGGCGGTGTAGGGGCATCCTAGAGCTTCATTTATGCTATACTTAGTCACATTGACTAATTTCCTATTCACCTTAGTTATGTCCCAATTATTACTACTTTGATCCAAGTTAGCATAAAATTGGATCACCCCATCCACATGTACGGGTTCCCTGATGAAAAGTAGTTTCGCTAGATGTTGTGTTCTAAAATGGGCTAGAAAATAGTCGACCCCTAAATCACCTATGATTGAGTCTAATATGCTCATGGAATTAATCACTCTTCTCTTCAAAAATGCCACAAACCTTTTCCTAGGCTTGATCATTGAAGAATTTCTTTGATTTTCCTGTCACCGGGATGGGGGCGATGGCTCTGGTCGCTCACCTTTGACTTAGAGGCCTTGCTCTTTTAGCTCATGGTTACTTTTTGGGGGAAGAAATTTGGGAAGTGAGGAATTGAGAGTGAGGATTTGGGATTGAGGGTTTGGGAATTATAATAGTTTGATTTTAGGGTTTGTAGAATCTGCCCATTTTTTCTATATACTGAGGAAGATTTCAAACTCGTAAACTGCTCTTGACTTCTTATCCAAAGCTAAGAACACTTTCCAAGTTTGAAAACTATTTGCTACAGAGTTTCCGAGTTTGGAAACTACTTAAATAGGGGACAAAATACGGTCAAAAGGGTTTAAGGGACATTTATTGCCCATTTGAAATCAAGCGCGAAAATTCCCAAACATTTCACCTCCCAAAAACCCAAAAATCCACAAACCCTCTACCTCAATTCTTCCTCATCTAAACACCAAGATTTCTTCTTCAAATCATACAAGGTATGTTTTTATCTAGTTTTTCATCCATATTATCCTCTATTCAATTTCATCTACCCAATTTTATGATTTTGTTATGTTGTTGGAAATTTTGTGTTAAAATAGATGATATTATGGTGAATAAGGGTTAACCTTTGTTTGAGGAGAAGGTTTGTCCTCTAACAATGGGCAACAAATGGTTTACATTGCATGACCAAAAACCCTAGGGTGTTTTATGGCTTCCATTTTGTTTTCTAGAATGATTTTTTATATTTAAGAGTTCCATGTCAAGTGGGTAGGTTATTCTAGTTCATTTTTGTATTGATTAGAGTTTTGGTTTTCTAGCCTAACATTAATTATGCCATCCATTTATGATTTTTTTTTTGTTTAATAAAAGGAGTAAGATATTTATTAAAGTAAGTGAGGGTATGTGTTTAATACTTGCAATTTAAAATTAAAGGAATTTTTTATGTATATTACATTTCATTTCATTAGGGTAAAAGTATACCTTTTTTTCCTTGAGGTAGTTGTGACTAATAATATGGTATATTTGTTACTATAGCATACAAAATGATGATCTCTAAGAAAAGAACTCGTGATCAAGGGACTTCACTTTCTTGGAATGAAAAATCCACCTTCATCGAGTCAAGGTATAGATGAGGATGAGAATGCGGATGAGGATGAGGATGAGGATGACGGATCCGAGGAAGTATGAATAGCCCAAACTCGTTACAGAACCCTAGAATGTGGAATGGATAGGAAATAGTTAACATTATTGATATCCAATAAGTCTAACGCGTGTGTATCAGCCCAACGTGCAAAATGGTCAAGTTGGGTGGTGAAGGTGGGTAGAACGAGGGTGGACATCTGCTACGATAGTTGGCATGAAGTCCCTAAAGAATACAAATCCACTTTATGGATGGAATGCAAGGTAGATTTAGTGATTTTTCATTTCCAAATTTTTGCCTCCTGATATAAATATATCTCTGTGATGGACCATGAGGAGGTCAAAATTATCACAGGGGCCATTTGACAATGAATCACCGAACATGGATAATTTGAAGAGGAAGGCTATGTTGATGATGTCAAAGAGTTGGCGTCAACATAAATAGACTTTGCCAAGGGACTTCATTTTTAGTGATAAGAGAGGTTATCGTCTGTGGCAAACTTACACTCACATTCAACCAGATAGTTGGGAGATCCACAAAAGAAGGTCATTGGAGAACTGGGATAAAGTCACTAATAACATTTTCTTAATATTGAAGAGTTTAGATTATCATGTCTACAATGATTTCACAAGTCTAACTTCCTAACTTAGGGTACGAGGGAAGAAAAACAAAAAAATCCACAAAGAATAAAATTCCTCACAGATTGAGTCGTGGGGGTTATGCTTTGGCGGAAATCGACCTAGTAAAACAAAGTTTTGAAGAAGATGTTTAAATTGTAATAGAGGATAGGATTGCGGAAGATGAGGAAAGGGCTTCTGTGCAACCAATCAATTCGGATGAAATTGAAAGCCATGATTTATTCCTCAAAGGGCAACAAAACAAGGACGGAGTTTATGTGAAAGATGAAGAAAAAAGGATTGCGGAAAGAATTGTAAGGAAATATTTTACACAATAGATTTCTATATTATAAACGTTTTTCTTAATCATGTATTCTAATTTACCTTCTACTCTATGTAGGAAAAATTAAAGATTGATTAATTACAAGGGAAATTATTCCAAGCGATAAGCATGACATCTTTTCTGAAGAAACCGAGAAACCCGACAACCTTGGCGTGTTAGGGATTTGGGATCATTCATATCCCAATGAGAGGCGTTCAGCATTGTGAAGTCCTACAACGGTTCTGAACCCTCCAGAGTCCACATCCTACAAAAAAACTATTCTTCAAGATAAACGAATTGAGCAACAAGACATTATCATTCGTAGATTGATCTAACACACCGGCCTTGTTCTTCGGGACAACTTAGATGATTTGACACCCGATTGAACCTCTCTATCTAAGGGATTGCGTCATACTCTCAGGGAGATTGAGGTGAATCGAGAGGCTCTTATTCAAAAGAAGTCGGTTACCAGAATCGAGCGACAATTGTTCAAACCTGACAATGTCGAGAATGCCTTACAATCTACCGATAATAAGGTATATATTTAAATTTCTTCCCCTCGTGATACTAGTAATATTTTAAATTTGTACATTAACATATAGTTGGTTGGTAGTATATATAGAAACCACTAACGTGTTATATATATATATATATATATTGACCTAGGCATAGGTGGTCAACCACTATACGTGTCTAATGGAGTTCTGCATCAGATGATGAAACACCATCACTTTGTGCCTATTGTTGTGGGTATTTCTAGATTTTTGTTGGAAGTTCCATTGATGATGGACGCTCTTTTTCCAATTGCAGATGGAGAGAACAAGAACGTTGGTCCCTCATGGGGTATGTTTCTACTTTGGCCTCGCAGACTTATTTATGTCGATCCTGTAACGGATCAACACTTAAAGGAAACAAGGCTGCATTACCTAAACTGGTGAAAACAACAACAAGACCCTTCAAACCAACACATAAATCGGGCATGACAACACCAATGAATGTTAGACCTCCAACTGCAAGAGCACAAGTCCTTAAAGACTCACCACACTTCGTGTGTGTCCTGTACAATTGGCTACAACCAAATGATCAAAGCTCAACATACTCATTCTTGGTAAATGGCTGTGTGTTCAGATGCAAACAGGAGATCATGGCATTTTGGAGAGATTTTGAAGATCTTTGGAGATGTGAGCAAGTCAATCAAACGATCATGTCCATTTATAACTTGTGAGTTATTTCTATTATTTTTAGTTAAATTCACTATTACATTTACTTCAATACACCATAAAACAAATGACATTTTGTAGGTACATGTATTTCATCCATAATCAAAATAAATGATGGATTTGGTACATGTGCCTGATGTCAATTGGTTGTACTAAAAATGAAGGGATCGTCTACATTCGTAAGAGCCTCAGGCGAAAGGATAAGAAACTTTTCACTGCGCCATACATTGAAATGTTATACTAAGTTTTTTTATTACATTATAGGCAACAAAACACTAATTTCATTGATAAATTACATTTTCTTATACAAGGACCATTGAAGACTAATTTTGATTGTCTCGGCCAACAACTGCGTGTATTGGATGGATCCCCTGCACTTCCAACCGTCAGACGTATTTGTCGATATTTTCGAATTAACGTTCAAGGAAATAGCAACCCAAATAAATGTAATTTAGAGGTGGTTGAAATCAAGGTAGACTATGAACATTATTTTTTCTATTAACTATACTTAATAGATATTATAATTTAATTATGGATTTCTTGTTAATTTCAATTAGTACAAGAAGCTGACGCAAATTTGGGAGTGCTGATATTACGCCATGTTATATGCAGCTGAGTGCATTTAAGAGGTTAAATATGACTTGCTTCAAATTGACAAGGTACATGTACAATTATTTCTAGCAAGCAATGTAACTAAGATTTCTTATATTTGCCAATAAGTAGTTATTGACATATTTTCTTGAAGGAATCAAATCCCTACTCCCAAGATGATATCAACATTGCTCACCATCAAATACATAATCGCTCGCATCGGTCAGCATCTCTAGGAAATCCTGATATTGGTAAAGCAACAAAAACAATTAAATAGTGTAGCTTAGGACTATTGGAATAGATTCCTTGTGTTTCCTATTCCTATCAATAGTTTATTGCTTGGTTAGCATTATCTATAGATTTTTGTGAACAGGCGAGACACTATCATGTATTGTTATGTATTTGTTGTTGTGGTTTGAGGCCTTTTTTACGCCGGAGAATTGAAATAGAAATATGTATTGACCAAAGAACATAACATGTTTATGAATTTGGAAAATTTTCATTATATTACACATAGAGATGATCACTAATTCCAAGATCGAAAACTTAATGTACGAAATAATTCTGAGCTCGAAAATAATTCTCATTGGGGCTAAATTGTAGCAATCATTTTACAAAATGGGAACGGAAAGTAGAAAAGAGCTCGGAAACAAATAAGGCATTAGTGAAGAGCGGATGTGCCATTTTTGAATATGGAAACTCATGATTTCCAAGTCCGAAAATGGAAATTTTAGCAAGAGGGATGCGAGAACTTTCCGAACTCGAAAATAATTAAAGGCAATTTAGTGTCTTTTTGAAGACGATTTTTAACCGCCTTCGTTGGAGATTTTGAAGGAGGTTTTTGTAACCACCTTCTATTGATGGACGATGGCAGACAGGGCCAGAGAAAGCACATTGAAAGTTCCTTCTGTTATTCGATATAGCCTCCTTTAATCTCCTCCCCCCCCCCCAACACTAGTGATCAATTTTCATATGCTGCATCAGTTTGCATAATTTTTCATCAGCTTGCATCTGCTACGTCAAACAAATTTTGATTTTTTAAAACAGATTGTTAACTTATTTTATTGAAGTATGGGTAAGAGTTGAATGAGTAAACTGAGATATAGTGAAGAGTATCTGAATGGATTGGAAAGTTTTGTTCAATATGCATATGAAAATCATAATGGTGCAAAGATTTTATGCCCTTGTAGAGATTGTAAGCTTGCTAGATTTGAGGGAAGAAATGAGGCTCAGGAACATTTAATTGTTGCGGGATTTATTAATGGTTATGACCAATGGATAGTTCATGGTGAGCTTCCTTTAAGTAGTTCAAATACTACTAATATACCCTCGATTGGTACTAGTGAATCAAATGCAACCAAGGAATCAAATGAAACTCATAATATGGATGACATGGAATATCTAGTTCGTGATAATTTCGGGAATCCAGAACATTTTGATGAAGAAGATGGTCATTTGGAATCAAATATTCCCTCAACTTGTAGTGGAAAATTTTATGAGTTGCTAGAGAGTAGTAAGACTGGTCTGTATAAGGGATATGAGTCATTTTCCAAACTCTCTTTGATCGTACTCATTTTGCGTCAAAAAATTCTAGGTAGATGAAGCAATGGACATTTTGATCCGTT
The DNA here is from genome assembly GCA_032355605.1 of Rubia tinctorum. Lineage (NCBI taxonomy): Eukaryota > Viridiplantae > Streptophyta > Magnoliopsida > Gentianales > Rubiaceae > Rubia > Rubia tinctorum. The sequence continues at coordinate 14,583 of JAULKM010137580.1, forward strand.
AATAGATCGGTTGCATAGAGCAATGACTGGACTTCCTAAGTCATACTATGAGTGTGAAAAATTAATGAAAGACTTGGGTGTTGGTTATGAGAAAATTGATATTTGTGTTAATGGTTGTATAATATATTGGGGAGAGAATGTCAGTAAAACTACTTGCGAGACATGTAATCAATCTAGGTGGTGCCAGACGAAAAAATATCCAACAGGCGAGATAAGAAAAATTGGCCAGAAGGTTCTATGGTATTTTCCAATCAAGCCTAGATTACAATGACTTTTTATGTCAGCTAAGATGACTAGCCACTTGAGATGGCATGCGGAAGGTCGTACCAAAGATGGTTACAAGAGGTAGCCGGCTGATTCTCCTGATTGGCAGTCATTTAATAGCAAACATCCAACATTTTCTAAACAACCTCGTAATATTATATTAGGATTAGCTTCTGATGGCTTCAATTCATTTGTAACATGAACTTTTCACATATTACATGGTCTGTAATATTAGTGCCCTATTATTTTCCGCCAGAGATGTGTATGAAAGAGCCGTACTCAATGCTATCGTTATTAAACCCAGGACCATCAGCACCTAGAAACAATATAGACATTTATTTGCAGCCTCTGGTTGCAGATTTGAAATATTTGTGGGAAGATGATATCCAAACGTTTGGTGCATCCGAGGAAAGATTTTTGCTTAAGAGCTAGCTTGATATGGACAATTAGTGATTTTCTAGGGTATGCAAATTTGTCAGGGTGGAGTACTAAAGGTTATTTAGCTTGTCCAGTATATCATCAATTCACACATTCAAAAAGATTAAAGTATTGCAAGAAGATATGCTATATGGGTCACCGGAGGTTGCTGAATATAAAATCACAGGTTCAAGAATGATGCTACACATTTTGATGGAAGTAGAATGTGGAAGACCTCCCCCTTGGATATATGATGATTGAGTTTTGGAATATTTAAAAGATATAAACTTCAGATTCGGGAAGACGGTGGCTGATAATCCCGAGTTACCATTCAATTGGAAGAAAAACAGTGTGTGTTGAATCATAATATTGATTTTATACATATCGAGAATAATGTATGTGAGAGAGCATTTGTGGAACATTATTAGAGGCAGAAATAAAATCAAAAGATAAGCTTGAGTCACGGTTTGATTAGAAAGAATGGGGATTAGAGCTGCACTTCATCCTATTAGAAAGGAAGAAGGTGGATATAAATTGCCAGCTGCAGTATACAAAATGGAAATGAGAGATAATAAGAAGGTCTGCAGAGTGTTGAAAGGAGTTAAGTTGCCTCATAATTATTCTTCAATATTTCTAGGTGTGTTCAATTGAAACCCCCTAAACTAGTTGGACTTATGAGTCATGACTATCACATTTTGATGCAGCAGTTGATGCCAGTTGCATTGCGAAAAACATTACCAAAATCTGTTAAGGTTCCTCTGATTACACTTGGTAGATATTTTCGGCAAGTGTGCTCTAAGGTGATTTATCACCCTGGTGTGGTGCGTATGGAAAATGAAATCGTTGTCATTCTGTGTGAATTGGAGCGTATATTTCCACCATCATATTTTGATGTAATGGTGCACCTCACCATGCATTTGGCAACTGAAGTTAATCTTGGTGGACCAGTTTCCATATTAATTTCTTGCCATTTCCAGAAGATGAGATAGTCTCAAAGGATCTTAAATGTCTTTCTAGGGCAACATAGGACTAAAATTTGATAAATACATCGTGAATGATTTCAGATTTCATACTAGAGAGTTAGATGGAAAAGGGAAATCTCATAATAGTGGGGTGGCAGTTAAGGCAACAACATCGAGTTTTTTGAGTTCTAGGGATGACAGTCCAATTGTAGGGGATGTGGACTATTATGGTGTTCTAAATAACATCATAGAGCTAGATTACGTGGAGCGCATGGTGGTGTTATTTGACTGTGATTGGGTTTTGAAGGGATGTCGGCTGAAACAGGATAGTGATGGTTTCATCCTAGTAAATTTTACTAATGTCAGGCGTCACAATGAGCCATTCATTTTATCTAACCAAGCCTCGCAAGTGTTCTATATAGTAGATCCAATAGAAAAGGACTGGTCTTTTTTTATAGACACTCATGCTAAAAGCATTTGCAGCATGGAACCATTAGCGGATGTTAATACCTATCTTCAAAGTAATTTAGGAAATCCAGTTGAAGACAACGTAGTTAAAGTTTTCAATGGGTTCGACCTGATGTAGAAAGGGATACTGTTGATATCAGCTCTGAAAAGTAAACATGTCTGTTTATCAACTTCATGTACTGTATTGTACAATCTATTTTGTGTTGCACATGAAACTGAATATTTTGGATAAATAGAATTTCTTTGGCTTTGTAAATAAATAAAATGCCCAAAGAAGCAGAAAAGGAGTAGGAAGAAGATGACTTGATTTGAATGTTGAAGTTTCAGATCTGAACATTTTTTACTTTTATGAAAATGTGATTGAGTGATTTCACTGCTACTAGTAATGTATTATGTATGTTTATTAGACATCATTTAACAACTGAGGATACATTTTGTTCAAATCGTATTATGGACACCAGTTCTGCTGCATTTTTTAAAGCTCTTATTTGAGGATAAATTTGATTGAATGAGTTCTTATGAGCTCCAGTTCCGAACATTTTTTACTTCTATGAAAATGTGATTGAATGATTTTCACTGCTACTAGTACTGTATTATGTACGTTTATCAGATATCATTTGGCAGCTGAGGATAAATTTTGTTCGAATCACTCCAGTTCTGCTGCAAATTTTTCGAAACATGATATGAGCTCCAGTTCTGCTGCATTTTGAGCTCTTATTTACTGAGTTTTATGATGCTAATGTTGCAGCTGCGATCGAATGTTGTTCGTTATGGTTTCTGATGATGCAATTCTTCCTTGTTCAGAGCTCCAGTTCTGACCTCTTCTTTTTCCATTCATGTCTTCTAATATTTTTTACCATTCAAAGCTCTTATTTGCTACACATCCTTCTGTACATTTTCTTATGCAATTTTACCAAGTTCTAACATCTTGTTTTTACATCAATTTCTTCTAATTCAATTTTTACTGGGTTTGAGCTGTCATTGTGTAAAGCACGTGAAATAAATGAACACAATACCAAGTATGATAAACTGGAAGCTGAGATCAAGCACGTGAAACAAAAAAAAAAGATTAAAAGAATTATAAAAATGTCATATGGCATAAAACCTTCAAGTAACACCGTAAGTAGTTGTCCAGGCCAACAACTTTCGCAAATATATCATCCAGAGCAATGACATGTTCCTCATCTTCCGGGTGTTCACTTGTGAGTTTTTCAATTTCAGCATAAAATTTCAAAAACAAAACACGTCACAACATAACATTGCAACATTTTAATTGCTTCTTATAATAATTATGAAATTAAAGGACAAATAGAACAATCAACATACTAGCCAGGACATTTGAAACGCATTCAGGAGTTCCAGTCTTCCTTCCTAGCATAGCAATATCCAAAATAATTATCCCAAAATGGGTTACATCCAAGTTCTTGTTTATAATTACATTTAAGTCATCAAAATCATAATATAATCAGATAATAAATTAAACAAAAATTTCAGAATGACTATCCAAGCTTTGTAACCTTAATTTCATAAACTTCAGCATACGAACGCTTCCCTGTAGCATGGTTCATACTTTTTTAGACCTAGCTATCTTTTCTTCACACATTTTACCTATGTGGTACCAATAGAGGTACATAGGCCCGTCAAATGGGTTAATTGGATAAACCCATTATTCAAACCCAATTAACCCATTATCCAATAAGTCATTATCCAATTAACCACTACAAAAAAAACTTCCAGTTGTGACGCTTTTTTGGACCATCCGTGATACTCAAAGGCGTCACTAAAATTATTAGTGACGCCTTGTGAAGTGCATCTATTCGCGTGTTACTAAAATTTTGCGACGCCTTGAAGTATCGTTATATTTTTTTGTGACGCTTTAAGATGTAGTTCAATTTAGAAGTGTCACTAAATTTGTGACATGGGTTGATGTAGCAATTTAGTCTAGTGACATGTGCACATGTCACAAAAT
>JAULKM010137599.1:0-18657 GCA_032355605.1 Rubia tinctorum
CTGTTTACGACTAGTATCTTTCTTCATTCCCTTTTATTTTCATTTTTAGACTAGTTTTAGACTAGTGGTTAGATATGCTATTACCGGCATTTTAGTACTCGTAGCTACAGATACGGAGAAGGTTTAGACTAGATAGATCTTTAGACATCTCTCTGTAATCTCACAAACTGCCTTCACCTTGTGGAGTTATTGTACTGTTTCCTTTGGTTTAAGGTTTGGGGAGGCCTTATATAAAATCCCCCCACCTAGGGTGGTTTAATTTAAAAAAAAAGGTTTTATGCAACGAATGCTTCCATTTCGTACTTTCTTATCTTCATACTTTGATATTTTATCTCTTCAAAAATTGGTGACCACAAAATTGACATTGGTATGTATATATTTTTTATTTATTTTTAATAGTTTGGGTTCATAGGGTTCCATCCTTTTCTATTAGGATCAATTTTGCACAAATTACGATTACAAGCAAATGATGTTGTGGGATAAACTTATTTACACTGAAACGCTAACTATTACATTTCAGATCTAAGGCAACTGTGGCTATAAGAGAGAAATACACACAAACTTGCAAAACAAACCAAAACCTTTTGTGACAATAAGAAGGAAACATGAATATAAGTTTCAATATGAGGCTGTTTACTGGTACCGACCCAAACCACTAAAGAAAACTGATCACAGTGAAGTATCAAGACAAACGCACGCAAAATATTCCATCCACACTTCTGATAAAATATTCAAGTCAATCCAATCGTATGTATACATCAAGCGGCATCCCGTAATATTGTTTAATTTATTTATATTAATAAAACTTTATGGTAAAATTTATAATATTTATTAGGGTAGTAGTTAAAATTCAAATTTACATTTTTAAAACAAAAAGAAAAAAAGAACAAGTTTTAATAAAGTGCAAATATAACTTTTATCCGGGTAAAAAGTATAAAAGTAAAACGCTCCCTTGTGTTTCAACCAAAAAACTTTTCTAAAAAATAGCTCTATTTGTTTTGTTAAGTTTCAATGAACTAGCACCACCGCACGACCACTGTTGTTTTGCTTTCTAAACCACCAGCAACTGGGATTTCACCACCCAATCCTAACCCCTATCATCACCCAAGTTTGGATTTTCCCCACCTCAATGCACCCTCGAAATTTCACCATCCAATCCCAACTCCCCCACCACCCCTAGCCGGGATTCCACCATCTATGGACCAACCCGTGAGATTTTACCACCCAATACTAACCTCACAACACCACCACACTCACCTTGTACGACTCATCTCGTCATCATCTATCCTGACACCTCATTCGCATCCAGGCCCCCACCCCCTTCTCACATATCACTCGCAAGCACGTCACATTTATCCAGCAACTTTTGCCACCCTCATCCCGCCTTTGTGCTTGTTGTCGATGACAAAATGACCCACCACCAATTTACAAATACTCACTCTGCTGCAGCAAGTTTGACAGATCCAATGCACCAAGTTTCTCCCAACGGCACTGCCATCAAAGACGAGTTTAATCTCGAATATTGTTGCGACCTTTGGTCACACACTCCAACATCGTCATCACCATCACTAGTTCATTACCGGAACCCTGATTGAAGGGGTAGAGTTTGAGCCCCAACAGTTTTCGGCCGAGGTGGGGTTTGAAGAAGAAATTCGATGGTCACGATGAATTCGAGCTCGACCACAACCTTTGCTCTCAATCATCGCAATTTTCAATCACAGGATTTGATACATCATTATCGAAAACCTAGACCGAAGAAGTGTAGTGGGATGGGATGGGATGGGAGGCAGAGGAAGATAATCATTGAACGGGGAGAAAGTTTTTTAAATTAATTATTCATGAAGGGTAATTAGATTTTTTTTAGATTTGATTTTCGTCGTTGATGAATCCAAAATTATTTAAACACTTTAAAAAACTCAAAATCATATAATTATATAACAAGGACTCGAAATCAACGCTATCACTTCCTCTTCTCTTTAAAAACCCTACTTTTCTCTTCAATTTTCTTTTCTCCATCTTCCTATCACGAGGAGATGTGGAAACAAATTTTTAATGAGATAAGTGCTAAAATAACCCTATCTTTTTGCTTAAAGTGCCGATATAACTCTATAATTTGAGAAAGGACCTATATAACCCTGAACTTGGCTCCTTTTAAGTCAACGGTTGTTTAGCCGGAATTTGGTGAAACGACAATCTTACCCTTAGTTAAAAAAAAGAAAATTTCAAAAAAATTGAAAAGACTGAACTGCTCTCATCTTCCTTTTCTTCGTCATCCTCCCCGTTTAACTAATGTCACTGCTCTCTTCTCCCTTTCCCTCCTCGTCCTTCCCGTTGAATTTCGCTCATGTTGAACTTCCCTTCCATCATTCACCTCTTATTTGTCTTCCCTTATGATTCTAATTTGTGTGGCGGCAGTGAGGCTTAACGAAAGTGGATTCTGAGCGGCAGTCCCCGATCTGAGCGACAGTGGGAATTTTCGACAATGGGTTGTGAGCGGCGGTGAGGGTTTTCGGTGATGGGTCTGAGTGACGGTGGGGGTTTCTGGTGATGGGGTCTGAGCGGGGTCGGTGGAGCGGCGGTGGGAGGCTGAGCGGCTAGGGTCCGTCGTCATCCTCCTCCAATGTTCGCCACGCCATCGTCGTCATCCTTTTCCAATGTTTGTCGCAGCTTCCGTCATCCTCCTCTTATGTCCGCCAAGCTGTCGTCCTCCTCCTCTAATGTTCGGTGAGTTATTGAATGATGTCAGATTGTTTTGAGTGCAATTAATCTTGATTCATTTAATTATGTTGTTGTGCAAGTTGCTAATTTTATACTATGTCTCAATTAGAGTGCGATTTTGATTAAGTTGCTGGTTCTTTGTTATGGGCTGTTGGAAATGTTATCAGCGGCGTTCCGACAGGGCACCGATGTTTCCCAGCGGAGCAGTGGCATTTTCCGGCGGGGTGGGGTTTTGAAGAAGAAAACCCAAGAGCCGCCACGTCACGAGGGTATAATGAGCATCAATTTTTCCTCTTTGGTCTAAGGGGTAATTTTGTAATTTTACTTTCTGGTCAATGTCTTAATTTCTAGGATCAACATTGGAATTGAGAACTTTGGGTATATCGACACGAATATATCAAAAGTTAGGGTTAGATTGACAAAATTAATAATAAGTCAGGGTTAAATTGACACTTTCTCATATTGTAAGGTTATTTGGTACTTTCAGTATAAAGTTAAGATTATAAATATATTTATCCCTTTTTAATTGATATACTTTGAGTGTTTATGCTATGAGTAAGTATGGATCTATTTCCATACATTAATATTGTTTTTCAACCTGATAGATTAGATTGTTGTGTTCGTGATGATGACCGTATATAGTTGTTCGCGTCGATGTTTTGTTCTCAATTTGGTTGTACAGATCGTGTTTTCGTAATTTTGTTCACGTTTTTGTATTAGGTTTCGCACTAAGTTGGATGTTGTCAGATCTGTGATTTTCAAGGTGTTTTACAACTTGGACAACATAAATCATGATTTGGATCAAGCGGTGTGCAGTTCTTGAAGATCCCTGTTTGACGAAGCGATTGATGTGTGATATGCTCCTCTTTGCCAAGTGATCATGGTTTTTGCGGGAAACGAGTTAATATCATGATGGCGATATTACAATTTTTATTGGATCTTTAATATGTAACAGTACAAACGATTAGTGTGGTTGATATGTAATTTGGATATCCTTGCAATATACTTGTATTAGTTCTTGCTAGAGACTAGTTGAAATGAATGTCATTTTCACTTATTGTAATCGCTGCTGAGTATTTTTTATAGTAATTATGGATGATTAATTAAAACATAAAATAAAATAACAATGATTCGAGGGTTGCGAGAACTTTATTAAAATAAAAACTACATAAATTCCCCATCACAACAAGAAAATTTCACTAAAATACAGTTCTCTTCCCATATCTTTCATGAATCTTGACATAAGTTTCCACAAAAAATCTCAGGTCAAACAGTAATATAAGTCCAAATTTTCTACCCTTGATTTATTTATTCACATTCCCAACTTCCAAGCAAGTTGCCCATCCCTATTTGGCTATATTAATAGAGGACCACCCCTTCAAATCAGAACAACAAATCTCAGAAACCTCAAAACAGAACTAGATCTTAATCAATGGCAGAAAACAGGTTCTTGAGTTTCCATGGAAAACCTTAAACACGTCTAAACATATTTTTTGATTCTTAATTCTCTCATATTTTGCTTCCACTCGTTTTTTTTGCAGAGTTGCAGTTGTTACAGGTGGAAACAAAGGGATCGGGTTTGAAATATGTAAGAAGTTGGCAGCTGAAGGAGTAACTGTGGTGCTAACTGCTAGAGATGAAAGGAAAGGGAATGAAGCCGTTGATAAGATTAAGGATTCTGGGATTTCTGGAAATGTCATCTTTCACCAGCTCGATGTAATGGATCCGGCGAGCATGGCCACCCTGGTTGATTTCGTCGAATCCAAGTTCGAAAAGCTCGATATTCTGGTACTGCAAGCTGATCTTTTTGAGTTTTTGTTACTTCCTAGGTTAATGTTTACCTATCTTCTTGAACTTGGCTAGGATGTTAGAAATGAATAAATATGCAGAGGTAAGATTGGAGTGAGTGATGGAAGGTGGAATGACTTCTTACTGTTTGGATCGATTTTTTTATGCAAGTTGAAATGTGTTGAGAGAGACAGAGAACTGAGTGGATTGAGATTGAAAAGATTAATGAGTGGATGAGAATCGTCTGCCATAAAAAGAAGTGTGATAGTCTTAGATAAACATACTAAAATGGTGTGACGGTCTTATAAGAACATAATAACAGAATGTTTAGTTGTTTTATAATGTTTTTAAGGTAGTTTGAGCATCGGAGTTAATTTGGACTGGAACTTCTTCGCAGGTTAACAATGCCGGAATTTTAGGAGTATCAGTTGAAGGAGATGTTCTGATTCTGTATGAGATGATTATGGGAGATGATTTAAAATTGGCTGGTCAGGTGAGTCTATGATGCTCATCTAATGTTTATCGAACCGGGATCCTATGCAGAATCGTTTTTTGAGTAGGATCTGATAGCAGAATTGTAGATCCTACAGGAAATCTTTCAGCCAGATTATAAAATTGGTTTTTCAGACCAAGATCATAGGATTGTTTTTCCTACATTAAATTGTAGATCGTAAGAATTGGATTGGGATTCTGATAACTATGTGTACAATTCTGCTAGCAGATGGAAATCTTGGTCCTAAATATTGCCTCTAGTTTCTTATCAATGACTCCATTTTTTTCTTAAAATTTTTCAAGGCATGTTTGACCACCGATAACTTTAATTTCATACAATAACGTACTATAGAATTTACTTTTTAGAAACTACATGTTACGGAGAATCCAAAGACACCTCACACGAAGTCCGTTATTATATGCAATTAAAGTTTTGAAATTTTTTTGGATTCAAACGGAGCCAATGTTAGAAAACCAGAGGGAGTATGTTTTTTTTAATGTTCTTGCACTGGTGCAGGAAGTACCTGAGAGAAAAGCTGATGCAAAGCTGATTCAGACGTATGATTTGGCCCAAGAATGCCTGAAAACTAACTACTATGGTGTGAAACAGTTGACAGAAGCATTCATCCCACTCTTGCAGCTATCCCCTTCTCCTAGGATTGTCAATCTATCTTCTTTCCTGGGAAAACTTGGGGTAACTCACTTTTCTCCGGATTTGGATCTTATCTGATCCTTTTGTACATGTATTTGCTCATTCTAATGTTCTTATGCTACTTAATTTCCAGCTCTTGTCCAACGAGTGGGCAGTAAAGGTGCTGAGTGATGGAGAAACCTTAACAGAAGAAAGGGTAGATGAAGTAGTGACTGAATTCCTCAAGGACTTCAGGGAGGGTACCCTTCAAACTAAGGGCTGGCCTAGTCATTTCACTGCATACAAAGTCTCTAAAGCTGCCCTTAATGGCTACACTAGGGTTCTTGCAAAGAAATACCCTAATTTCTGTATCAATAGTGTTTGTCCTGGCTATTGCAAGACAGACATAAATGACAACACTGGAGTGCTTACTTCTGTACAAGGTGCTGAAGGTCCTGTGAAGCTTGCATTGTTGCCTGATGGCAGCCCTTCTGGCTTGTACTTCTTGAGGGATGGGGTGACAAATTTTTGACCTAAATTGTCTTGGATCGAACGTCGGGAAAATGTAATAGCTCATAAACGGGCATACTGTGACAAATCTTTAGTCCATAATCGTTGTTTTTAGGGACGCCTGGAAAATGTAATAGCTCATATACTGAACCGATAGGTCAAATCTTGATTCCATAGATGTATTTGTGATAGAATGTAAAACCCACAAATAATTATGGATGTGCGTATTCATATATATATATATATATATATATATATATATATCGAGAGTACAAAGTGTATACAAGGTAGAATCAGATATGGAAAATGATAGATACAAAGCCTAATCAAAAGAAGATTTCTTTTCTTAACCTGATTCTAATTCATTTATTCTATTACCCCCCTCCCCCCTCAAGCCCAGCGTATGACTGGTCGCAACGCAAAGCTTGGATCGTAAGAACTCAAACTGAGGACAAGGTAAATCATTTGTAAAGATATCAGCAAGTTGTTGATCTGTCGGAACATGAGCAACTCTGAGCTTGCCAAAAGACACCATCTCTCGCACAAAATGATAGTCAATATTAATGTGTTTGGCTCTATCATGCGAAACCGGATTTTGAGCAAGAAAGAGAACACTATTATTATCACACAGCAAAATAGGTGGTGCATGGGAAGAGACGCGCAAGTCTTGAAGCAAATTCATCAACCATTCTAGTTCCGCAACAGTATTGGTCATAGCCCGGTATTCTGATTCTGAACTTGACCGAGAAACCGTAGGCTGCTTCTTTGCACTCCATGAAACCATATTACCACCAAGAAAAATGGCGAAACCATAAGTAGACCTACGAGTCTCAGTACAACCAGCCCAATCAGCATCAGAATAACCCAATACTGGAAAAGCGGAAGAATGTTTGTGAAACTGAAGACTATAATGTATAGTGCCACAAACATAACACATAATTCGAGTAACAACTTGGTAATGGTCATCAGTAGGATCCCGCATGTACTGACTGACCGTGTTCACATCATAAGAAATATTAGGACGCGTAATGGACAAATACTGTAGTACACCAACCAAAGAACGATAAAGTGTGAGATTTTCGAATGGCTTGCCAGTAGCACTGGAAAGCTACAAAAAGCTGCAAAAAGGCAACAAAGGGAATAGCAACCGGTGCCAAATCCTGCATTCCGTCAAGCGATAAAATGTCTTTGGTATATCGAGCTTGCCCAAGAAATAAGCCATCAGAATTACGAATAACCTCCAATCCCAGGAAATATTGTAAAGTGCCAAGATCGGTAATCTTAAACTCCTGATTAACACGATCAATAAACTTCCGAATGAGAAGACCATCATTCCCGGTGAGAATAATGTCATCAACATAAACCAGCAAATAGAGTAAAGAGGCACCATGTAAGAAAACAAATAAGGATGTATCTGCAGAACTGCACACAAAACCCAGGCCAACAAAAAAAAGTACTGGAACGTTGAAACCAAGCACAAGGCGCTTGTTTCAATCCATAAATGGCCTTGTGTAGACGAAAAACATGATCAGGACACATGAGATCTTTGTAACCAGTAGGCTGCTCCATGTAAACCGGGGAATAAAAAATGCTATTTTAAAAGGCATTTTTAACATCAAGCTGTCTCAATGGCCAATTTATGGTGACAACTATGGATAAAACAGTACGAACAATGAGTGCCTTCATCACCGGACTAAAAGTATGATCATAGTCAAAACCAGGTAATTTTGAAAAACCTTGAGCAACTAACCTGGCCTTGTGCCGATCGAGTGAGCCATCAAACTTGTACTTTAGACGATACACCCATTTAGAGCCAACAACATTAACATTAGGAGGACATGGAACCAACTCACATGTCTGTTGAGTGCGAAGACCAGCCATTTTTGAGTCCATGGCAGCAACCCAGTCAGGATCCTTGACCGCGGAACGATGACTACGAGGCTTGGTCTTAGTAAATATAGCACTCAGTAAACCAGAAATATCATAATAAGAAAAATCCTTATATCGCAAAGAACCAGTGCACGAACGAGTGGTCATCGGATGTCTAGAAGAAGGATCCAGAGCCGGAGATGGCTCGGATCCCGAGGCAAGTATAGAACCCAATGAATCAAGCGCGGTACCCGAGGTAGAAGATGAGGATAGTGAGGTTGGCTGAAGTGGAATCATCGAAGTAATTGGCTGAGCCGGAGACGTCAGAGCTGGTGGCACGTGTTTGCGACGTGCTGCCGTTGTGGCCGGCGCGTAAGGCTGACGCTCAACCGAGGGTGGCCGGTGCGTGGATCGGCGACGTTGACAAAGTCGGTTCTGCTGGTGGTACTGGCTGATGTCGAACATGCTGCTGGTCACCATGTGATAGACAAACACACTGATCTAAAGAACCCTGAGCTTCCGACGAAATCTTAAAATAGACGAAGGCTCTAAAAAGGCTGAAACATCCAGTGATGATGACTCTGTAACAGTTCCAGTGCGGGAAGCCGGAAAAAATGACTCATCAAACCAGCATGGCAAGTGATGTACTCCCTCTTTGTGAGAGGATCAAGACATCGATAACCCCTGTACTGTGAGTTGTATCCCAAAAATATCCACGACATATTCTGAGGTGCCAATTTATGCGCAACAGAAGGCCTCAAATAAGGGAAAACACAACAACCCAAAGGATGAAAATTGGAGTAGTCTGGCGTAGTGCCAAAAATAATGGAGAGAGGAGACAGACCAGATAAAACTGGAGTGGCCAGTCTATTAATGATGTAGACTGCTGTGGAAAAGACATTATACCAAAACGAATGATGAAGGCCAGAGTGATAGAACATCGATAAACCAGTCTCAGTAATATGACGATGCTTCCTCTCTGCACGATCATTTTGCTCTGGAGTGTAAGGGCAAGAAAGTTGATGATGAATGCCCTTAGACACAAAATGAGTCCACATACGATGATTCACAAACTCGGTTCCACCATCACTCTGAAAAAATTTAATGGTGGTACAAAATTGATTCTCAACAAAAGCTTTAAATTGCATATAAGCCTCCACAAAATCAGACTTATGTCGCAGAGGATAGAACCAAGTAATCCGAGAGTGATCATCAATAAAAATGACATAATAAAGGTATCCGACACGAGAGACAACAGAGGAGGGCTCCCAGAGATCATAATGAACTAAATCAAGTATGCGTGATGCACATTTTAAATTTTCACTGAAAGAAAGATGCTTGCATTTAGCCATCTCACAAGCGGGACATAAATGAGGCTTGGCCAACAAACTAGTAACAGACAAACATCCAGACTTACTCAAAGATGAAATGATGTTGTGAGGCACATGACCCAATCGACTATGCCAAAGTTCAAAAGATGCTTTAGAGGCACTCGATGCAACAAAGGCAGATAAAGCAGCACCACCATAATCCAAAACATATAATCCACCGTCATGATGGCCTTTTCCAATAACATCTCTAGTAAACTTGTTCAAAATAGTGAAAGAAGAATCATTAAAGAAAATAACAACATTCATATCCCGAGTCAACTTGCTAATAGGCAACAAATTTTTAGTCATATGTGGAATAACTAAAACATCAGACAATGATAGAGAATCAAAGACCCGAGAGTGACCAACATGCGTAATAGGAAGAGCAGAACTATTACAAAAAATAACACGTTTGTTACCAGAATAGGGCGTCACGCGATCAAGAGCGGACTGAGAAGAAATCATGTGGTTGGTTGCACCAGAATCAGCTATCCATCGAGTATGCGGAGGATCATGTGGTGGAGATACAGGAGATGGGGCTCGTGAAACCAAAAGAGAACAAATAGAGACAGCATGACCAAATTTCTTACACCACTGACACTGCAACTGGTATCATTACTGTGTAGTTTAGAACAAGAAGAAGAAACATGAACCAAAACATAACACCATTGACACCGTGGTTGATGAAAAAGAGCCATAATACAACGGAAAAAAGAACGTTGTTTTTTAACCCAAAAAATGAGGTTGACTGGGCGCTAACGAAGATTACCACACTGAGTTGGCGCTGACTGGATGTGGACAGAATCATGAGATATTGATTAAATCGCGAGAAATTTCTTCAACTCACAAAAAATTGCAGAATGCGAATAACTCCCTGGATGACGAAATGCGTGTGAATTACGCGCTGGGCGGATCAGGCGTAGAGATGCACGCACAGGCTTGCTGGATAGAGCGTGTGGCTCACGCTCTCATCGAGATGATAAAGAAGTGGCCGGATGTTGGTGACGTCGGTATGGAGAAGGCGGAGAACTGATGAGAGAAGAACTTGGTTGATTGGCGGCAAAAGGCGGCGGTGGTCAAATGTAATTGGAAGGCAGCGACAACAAAAAGTAAAGAGTTGTAAAGAAAGACGGCCGATCAGATCGATGAAGAAAACTAGAGCAGGTACCACAGACGGCAAAGACGGACAATCTGAATGGTGGAGGAAGAAAGGGTTGGCGGCGGAAGAAAGTGCGGCAGTGGGCGGCAACCAATCGGAAAATTGACTGAAACTTAGATGTATAGTTTTGGGGAAAAGAGGGATAAAAGCTAAGAATTTTAGAGAGACCTGTCTGATACCATGATAGAACGTAAAGCCCACAAATCATTGTGGTTGTGTGTATTCATATATATAGAGAGTACAAAATGTATACAAAGTAGAATCAGATATGTAAAAGTATATATATAAAGGCTAATCAAAAGAAAATTTCTTTTTAAAACCTGGTTCTAATTCATCTATTCTATTAATTTGAAACACAACTTAACTCTTTGTATCACAGCATACTCACACTTGATGGAAGTTTACTACTATGGTGTATTGCCATACTGCTTTTGGAGTTTCTCTCTCCTTATGTAGCTTGTACAATTTTCTTTTAATGTACCCTTGATTCATTATAGTTTTCAATATATATTGATGTTAATTACTTTTAAACAATCATATGTATAATTATATACATTTTATGTAAGGACAAATATATTAGTATCACATGCATAATATTCTTACACATTTATATATCAGTACAAAATTTATACTCCTCCGTCACGACAGTTTTGACTTATCTATAATGGCACAAGAAAGAGGGACATTTGGGTGTGGTTGACGAAGGGCTTTTGTGCAATTATGCAAAACTTATTTTTCATTTATCGGTTATTGTGTAATTATTAGATTTTGCTGGGGCCAACATATTTTCTCCTACTCGCTTCAGTTTGTTTTCAACGCCCATTATTTTTGCTAAATTTCTGCAATCATCAGAAATTCTGACATTCTCATGTGATGGGACACTTCTTTATCTCTGCTTATTTTAACTCTACCTCTCGTGCCATTGTTATTGAATCCCATTTCTTCATCCCCATGTGTTTCTCCGGCGATGACCGAGAGGTGAGAGGCGGACGAGCGATGCGAGAGGCGGACGAGCGAGTAGCTCTTTCTCAGGCAAAGAGCTTTTCTAGCAGCTACGATGCGATAACCGCTCCTTCTCCGATGACGGAGGGCTTCTCCAACGGGGAAATGAGCAGCGGAGGGGTGGCGTGGGCGGTGGAGCTTAGTGCTACAAAAGCGGGAATGGGTATGCTACAGTGATTGCTCATTGTTTTCCATCAACTAAAGCGCACCATTTTGGGTGTGCTTCGTTTCGTTGTTTTTCCCTTCTGAAGAGTTAATTGGGGAAACCACACCAAAGATGATTTTGTTATAATATTTGAGGACGGGGAAGGTTTCTTTTGGAGATGCTTATACAAAGTCCTCAAAGAAGAATTCAAGCAGTAAGTATCTCCGACCGGGTACCCTAGCTCAGATTCAGTAAAACAAATTGTTGCCCTTGCTCTGTCATATGGTTTATTGCTTCTGCAAGGTTAGCCCATTTGATATCTGATCATTATATTTGACAAATCCTTTTGCTTGTATACGATTCTAATTACATACTCTTGTCATTTGCACAAATTTTCATGGGATTTTCTGGATTTTTGAGATTAGTTTGAATGGAAGGAAAAAGTTATGAACTTGATATGC
Source organism: Rubia tinctorum (assembly GCA_032355605.1). Taxonomy (NCBI): domain Eukaryota; kingdom Viridiplantae; phylum Streptophyta; class Magnoliopsida; order Gentianales; family Rubiaceae; genus Rubia; species Rubia tinctorum. The sequence continues at coordinate 12,146 of JAULKM010137599.1, forward strand.
GTCTATGTACGATTATCTTCGTTGTTAACTGTGAAATTGTGTTTAATTCGTGTTTTCTACCCACATACATCAACAACCGTAGCCCTTCACTTCATCTCAATGTCTTTTACAAAACAGAGTAAGAAATTCACCATAAGGGATCATCTGTTTTACATAATTTTATTGGTGGCGTAATTCGTTGATTTCAATCTTTTGTCCTTATGCTTTTTCCTGATTCACTACTTTACGTTCATGGTAGAATTATCCTATCGCTAATTGGATGCTCATATAGTTTTAGAATTTAGGTAGATAATATTGGATTTTAGTTATTAAAAGAGAAAAAAAAATTGAATTGTAAGGTTTTGTGTTATTATTAGATAGTTTAAATAGGGTACTTTTTTTATCTATGTTTATTCGGTGAGTGTAGTGTTCGTCTGTGTTTCTGCTTTATGTTGCATGAGTCGTTGCCTAAAAGGCTTGTGGTAAATTCTTCTTCGGGCACACACTTATTTGCCTCTGATTGTCTACTTGTGTAAATTACTTGGTAGCAGCCATCACCAGATTAAAAGGAGAGCTAATAGAGGATGCTAGAGTCCCAACAACTATAGTCATGTGGGCTCATGAAAGTTCAACTACGGGGAAAACCACACTTGTAAGAACTCATCTGAGAGTTGTTGACAAGGGTAAGATTTTTCTTCTTCTTATCTTTTGGTTTTGTGATATTTGGGGAAAGAAAAGATGTAATGATTAATACTTTTGAATATAGAAATATGCCCTGGATCATTTCTGTGTGGCCATTTTGTTTCATGTAAGATTTTAGGCTTTTGGTACTTGATATTAGGCTTGGTACTATTTTGATATGCGTCCTTACATAATGCATTTCTTTTTTCCACAGTTGTGCATTTCTGCTCAAACGTAATGCATCTTCTCAGCCAATTGTGGCCTTTTAATCTGAAATCACTATGAATCAATGACCCCCTTTTCACCATTAATTTTACTGTGATTGTGTTTTTATTGGATTTTATGTTGATCATGTTTTGGTGTGCTGCAGGTGAAGGATGTTAGATGGGATGCAGACATTGGGGGTCAGACGATGGAACTCAACCTGGTGGAGCACTTTGTTGATGAGTTCAATAAGTAGCTGGGAGCTGGTTTTGATGTCAGAACATCTCCCAAGGCCATGACCAAACTGAAAAAGCAGGTTAAGAGGACCAAAGAGATTCTTAGTGCCAACACAGGCCCCCCATTTCGGTTGAATCTCTTTATGACGATCGTGATTTCAGGCAAGTTACTCGTGGATCATTTGGTAGTGCGTGTGCAATTTTGTCTTCTCTGAGATCTGTTGTGTGATCTCAATACTTAATTCCTCTCATAGTGAAAAAATGAGAGAAACAAGTTCCTATTTTTGTGTTTATTGTGGTTGCAATTTGCAATCCTATGCTTTATACTCATAAAGAATTTGTCTTGCACATGAGCTCAATAAGTTGTGAGAAATTTGAAGAGCTTTGTGGTGATATTTGGGAAAAATCTCTTCCCCCCTTGAAACAAGTCATTGGCAATTCTGGTTTGAAGACTGGTGAAATATATGCAGTAGAGATAATTGGAGGTGCCACTCGGGTGCCAAAATTGCAGGTCTGTATCTTCAGTCCACCAATTTGAATGAGTACAGGTTATGAACGGTAATTAATTCTGCATCTTTCTATTTGCATTTTGGTTAGATTATTGTTTGTGTTGGAGAACGATGCTTCGTGTTCTTTGTCATAATTGCTTTGTGTTGCTGTCAGGTCATTGCGTAATACTAACAGAGTTTTTCCTAGACTTAGTTTCATGCACTCGCATTGTCCTGGAACTATGCTTAGGTGCTTGATATTGTTGTATTGTAGAAAGGTGCAGTAGGGCACTTAATCGAGCCATCAATTCAAGTGATGGAAGTGATGTCAATACTGCAAGAGTGCGTCAAATTAAGAAGAAGCGAAGCCGTGAGGGAACTCCTAATTGTAGTAAGTACTGTTGTTAGACTCGGTACCCAACTATTTGAACAAAACTAGAATGGGCTTAAGTTCCTAATGTTTCATCCATTCTCACTAAAACACGTTCTCTTTTTGTTTATATTGACTTTATCTGGTTTCAATTTTACTTAGTTAACTTTATTTTGATGTATTTCACCTTCAGAAGGCAAGTTCGTGACTCCAAATAGTACAGTTCACTCCGAAGATGTCAAAGGAACTCCTTCCAAAGCGATGCGTGCGGTAGTTGCTCCGGGTAGTGAAACTGATAAAAACACAGGGGATGTGTTTTCTCCTAAGATGACTAAAGCTCTTGATCTGAGGAACTCTTATGGTGGAAATTTGAAATCAGGGCCCATCGGTGATGGCTGGCTGCATGTTGGTTTTAGCCTCAATCTCACGTCGTTTATAACTATCACGTCGTTAACATTTTTGTTAGGTTTTCTGTTCCGATTGCCTTTTTAAACGCGTGTGGGATTTGTTATTGTTTTTCAGAATGAGCGCGAGCTTAAGCGTGAGAGGAGGAAACAGTCAAGCCGTGAATCTGCCCGGAGATCAAGAATGAGGAAATAGGTAACTAACTAATCATGATTCGACTTATATGTAGTTTAGTTACATTTCCCCATTGTTGTGTACAATATAACATGCATCCAAGAAAGTTCGTGCTCTAGAGAAATTAAAAGATATAATACAACAAAAAAAGTGATCATTCCTATTTTTTCTTCATACTAATTATTTTTTTTATAAAAATATAAAACAATTTGAATGTTAGGGATTTTTTTTCATTATTCATTAACCCAGAACTACATGTGTATTTTAAAGTATTATATTGTACATCATATGTATTGTATTATGAATGTGTATCTTATGCAATTTTCTTCTTCTACACAATGTAATATATCATATGGAGTGATTTGATGACATTCAAAGTGTTGATCATGTAGTAATTTGTTCAATATTAGATACAATCACAAATTTACCACTTATGTATACTTATAATTGTAATAAATTATGTATTTAAAATTAAAGTCAGAAGTACTCAAAGTTTTAGCATACCTACATTTCTACCACTTACATAAAAGAATATGAGAAATTATTGTGTTAGACCAATTAACGGGTTGGCCAATCATGAAATATCTTGTTTTAATAAAAATATTTATCAAATTATAAATTTTATATATTGTGATACATTTAAAAGTTTTTCAGAATTATACGAACTCCATTGCAATAAATAAAAGTAAACACCAAATCAATGCATAATAGTTAGTTTGTTCGATGATCATTTGGTGGTTTTCAATTTAATTGTTTTTTTATGATGTTTTTGGGAGTTTGAAGTTTCGGATGATTTTTTTATGTTGTTAAGAGGATGCATGCTAGGTTAAATGGATTCCTTGTGTTTGCATTAGTTTTGATGCTGATTTTTCAAATGAAGTTTTTTTTGATGGGATGTTTGATTTAGAAGCTTTCTCAATTAGCACATTCATTTAGTTTCCCAAAACCCTTGTTTGAATTGTATGGTATGTTGGAGCTTGTAAATAGATGGCACTTTTTAGAAGATATAGTGAGAGAAGTAGGTTTCTTGATGCTTGTTTCGTCAATTTAAGGACTTCAAAACTTAATATTTGTTGGATCATAATAGCCTAATCTTTATTGGATTGGATTAGGGTTTGTTTTGTTTTGTTGACGAGTAGACATTTGGATGATGAAGATTGTACATGAAAAGAAGCTATTATTGAGTTCACTTTAGTTGCATGGGTGATGATGCCAGAGCTGCATAGCGAAGCGAGGAGATCTAAACGGCTTGGTGATCTCCTGCACGCTTATGAAGAGGAGATTGGCTCGCGCCACAATCAGATCCAAATACAACCACCCGAAGAAGAGAAAGAGGCTGGGCTGCAGTTATAGCTAAATGACCTTTAGTAGTAACACCTGCTAGGCTAGCTACCAAAGACAGATGCCATGTAGGGGTTTAAGTTGATAGATTTAGACCCATGGCCACCTTGCAAGGTCGTTGGAGATTAGGTTCTTAATCTACTCCTTAATATATTTTTATACTTAATAAATCAGGTTTAAGAGTAAGAGTAGATCTCCTAACAGGTGGATGTCTATAAGTTATGGACATGCCACTATTTTTTAACTTATATAATGCATTAGTTAAGTTACATACTCCTTCATTCAAATACACATTAAATTTTATTTTTTATATTTTCACATTCAAATACACATTATTACTTGTTTTAACTTATACTCTGTATAGTACAATATTTAATTTTTTAAACATTACTACATGGGCGGAAACATAACTGTCAAATAGTAATTGTGCAGTTCAGTGTGTGACAGAGGGAGTACATGTTTTTAAAGGTTTAGGAAAATAAAATATGTTTAATCTTTTTAATTACTGTAATTTATATTAATAGAAAAATCTATTAAACATTACTATATGGACGGAAAAATGAATTGTTGAGTCTCTTTCTATCTTATAAAGTATAAATATTAAAATATAATTAAATTAAATTGGTCTTCGTTGAGTATTGTAGAGACAAATTGATGATAAAAAAGGAAGAAATGAAGAGTTATGAAAAATATGTAAATATATGAAAAATATGTAAATATATGAAAAATATGTAATAAGAGAAATGTAGAGACATATATATATATATATATTAAGAGATAAATTGATACTTTTAATCACAGGGGAATGCGAGTGTTTTTCATGCTCTGGACTTTGTGGTTAATTCATTTGGATGTTCTCTAAGGGGTTTGAAGGCCCCGAAATGTGGCTTTGTGATTCCGTTTCGAATGAGTTTTTGGGGTTTCAAAACAAAGATGCATTTTTGATAGCTTCTACTTATTGAGTTTGCATTGATTGACTTGTGGTGCTGAGAATTGTAGGCCACAGGTCTCTGGATGATTCTCCCCCCTTATGTATATTAAGGTCAGTGGAATTAGGTCTTTTCACCTTTTTCTCATTTTTCTGCTCAAGTCTCAAGACAGTCCCACTAGCACATGTGAGAGTCACCCACTTCTTGCTCGGTTACCTGAACGGTATTGGGAAATTTTCATATTTCATTAATCTTGACTTCATGGATGATTTGATGAGTTTTCTAAGAAAGTTGGCGGGAAATGGCAGCAGGTCAGATGAAAATGTTGGTCAATCTTTAACCGTATATGAGAGGTTGCAAATAATCTTTGTTTATGATATATATAGAAACTCGGAAATGAATATTTCCAAATCAATGAGCTAGAAAACCAAATGAGTTCCATAGGTAGTGGTGTAATTGTGTCAAAATCGGCTCCTATATTGCCTGTGAGCTCGGGTAGTGGAGTTTCGAAGCTACGCAGAGCTTCCAGTAGCCTCAGCTCAAGTAAGCATGAAAGCTTCTTAGGTTCATCTATTACTGGAGAGAATAAAGACCAGCTTGAAATGTTGCTCGAGCCATATTTCCTCCGTGTTGGTGTTTTAGGAAACACAAGCTATTTAAGTATATTTGGATTCGAGTAGTTGTGAACTCGGGACGTTAAAACAAGTTCGGTGGTGTGGAGTGCACACTTGTATAAACTATCTACGAGTTTAGAGTTGATAGGATACGGATTAATTGTGTTGGAGATGACTAACATATCTTGCCCTGGAGTGTAGAAAGATGTATATTTCAGAATTTATTATAATTCTGATGTGGTTGTGCATATTGCCTAATTTCTCTTTAATGGAAAGGATAAGGATGATTAAGAACGATACATTGAATGTGGTAGTGCAATCTGAAAAGAGGTATTATGTGAAAAAATACATCATTTCAGAATTTATAATTCCGATAGATACATGGTTTAGTGTGGAATGATGAAGTGTTGTTTTTTACGACATTTGTTTCACACACACACACACACACACATATATGAGCATACGCATACACAGAAAAATAGATACAAGACAGAAAACACACAGAAAATGTATACACAAACATAGAAAACACAAACATGACCAGGGAAAAGACAAGTTTTTCTCAGACGTACGCAACAACCAAAAGTACGGTTACTCAAAAGTATTCTCCTGATTCAAGCCTAGAACAGGACGAATTCTCAATTGTTTTATACTCGAAGGGAATTCGCGTGACCCAAAACTATAATAGGGTCGAATTACTCTTTAAGGAAAGCGTACATAACACGACTCACATCGATATCGAAGAAAACTTTTACCACAATCATCCAAGATCGATTATAGCGTTCCATTGGAATGCAGTATTTCTTTTTTTCCCACATTTATTGTATGATATTCTGCGAACAAGCATGTTGTTTTTTTCCATTTCTCCTTTTTTTGTCTGGCATTCCTTGGCCAAATGTAATTACATACACAAATATCAACATTATTAATGTTACTGTTTAATTGCATATGAGTTCTGAGATTTTTGATGAATTTTTGGATATCAGCACCAGTGACTCTACGCATCATTGGCGTAACCAGGGGGTGGCGAGGGGGGGGGGGGGGGGCTGGCGCCACCCCTACGTTCTGGCGCCCCAAAAATTAGGGGTCGG
>JAULKM010137616.1:0-18656 GCA_032355605.1 Rubia tinctorum
TAGAGGGGGGGGGGGCATGTGTGCAAGCCTACAATTGGAAGTCCTATGATCTTCTATTACATCATGGAAAAGAAATTGTTGGATCCCAGATTCACAGTAGTGTCCTACATGAATAATGTCGTCGACACTGCGAAGAGTGAATTCCCCTATTGGTGTTTGGTCACTAGTATGATCAAAAATCATGGTGTTGTACCCATAGACCAACATTCCACCTTTAATAATACAATAATAAGTAGCTTAATCTGAAGCTACTCGAATTGGATACAGATAACAACAAATACAAGGTGAAGGTGGTTACGTGGGCATCATCTAGAGGCGCAAAAAAGGCTAAAGATTTGAGACTAGTGCATCGTCATTGGAAGATATTAAATTATACACCATTCATTATTATCCGTGATTTTTATTTTAAATGTAATTTATTGAATTCTATGGTTTTTGTCTGAAGGCTTCGAAAATGTATTTCTGTGCAAGTGGAAAAATTAATTTGCGTGCTTCAATAGCCAAATGGAAGTCCTAGAGATGGAGGTGAAGGAATTGAGGGAAGATAAAGAAATTTACCATCGGGATAAAAGTATTGAGATACATTTAAGCCAAGCTGAAGAGGAGCTAGCTAGATTTCAGATACGTCTCTTCATCTTGCAGCGATGAAGAAGAAGAAGACGAGGAAGAAGTCACATTGTACCTTTTTGCCCAATAAACATGTTTTTGTTAAATAACCAAGAATTTGTGAAGATGTAATATAATTTTAACTATCTCGGGATTAATGATGAGACTGTAACATCACATTATAAATTGTGGCATTATTAAATTACGTGGTCGTAACATGGTAAATGTGTACTTGTCGATGGAATCAGTTTCAAGTTTGGCATGATTGTGAATTACCATGTTAAGTAAAGGCAACCACTTCATCTAACCAATAGAAGAAGATTAATGATTCGGAGGTAAGTTCTGAATTCAGAGCTTCAAAAATGGACGACATTTACTTCCCACAATATTGTTCTGAAGTCGAATCCTATGTGTTACGTGTCTGATACCCATTTTGGAAAAAAACACTAGACAAATAAGAAACCCCAAAAACTATTTAATAAATAAATTTGCTATATGTTGCGATGTTACAACCTAAGTATACTATATACAACTACCCTTCCGGCAAGCCATTCGAACTTGGTATTGATTGTGGGCAAAAAACCCTTCCCGTATTTGGGGCACAAAATTTCCATCTTTCAAAATTTCCAGTGCTTTTAATCGAGGACAACCTTCAAATAAATTTCAATAATAAAAGCATGGCATCCACCTCCGGTGCCCGTGTTGAAACTACTAGGCGAATGAAACAATCTGCACAGATATTAAAAGCGGCACCAACTTTTGATGCTACGAGATTCATGTTTTTGCGGCTTCTCAAAGGTACAATGATTTGTTTAAACATGCCTAACTAGAATCTTGTGTGCTTGAACTAAATGATACCACGGCACCAGGGTTGAGTAGTATTATATCATTGTTTGAATTCCAATGTTGTTCCAAAATCCTAAACATTAAGGATCCAACGCACTTCGGAAAATAATTTAGCGAAGAGTGTCAATTTATGCCAAAATGGTGTCGGTAGAGGGAGGGCCATTCTCTAGATGGTAAATGGTAGACAATTTGACGTTGATCCATGGTAGAACAATTATTTACTATGTTTCATGTACAAGAGACTTGAGGATTGCTATTCGGCGGTTGCTGATGGTACTTTGAACATATATCATTGTTAAAATTGACCCGTACATGTTGATTGTCTATTTTTGAATCCTACCCAGCTAGCCCAATTATACTTTAATAGGTCTGTATCCTATCCTGACCCAGTCGATAGTTATAAATTCAAGTATTTGACAGTAGAGCAGAGGGTTGTATACGAGATGGTAGCAAGGAGTTTGGTGTTGGTGAGGGGTCACATTTGTGAGACCATAGTTACCGCTGTTATGTTGTTTTACTATTTGATGAAGAATGTGAAGTTTAATCCCAGCTTTACCATTGTGCAACATATGTTGGTAACCGTTGTGCATTCAAAGAAGAAGGTTATTAAGCTCTCGTACGGGTCCTTTATTTTCAAATACCTGAAGTCGGATAACACGTTTACCTTTAGGAGCAGGGAAGTGCCTCCTAAATTGTATGACCAAAAGCTCTTTGAAAAAAATAAGTGTAAACTCATTAATGGGATATGGTCGCATGGGTTTTTGCAGGACGAAATAGTAAGAGAGGTCGCATAGATGAAGGTGATTTTTTTTCATTAAAACTTTATTGACATTTTCCTTACATATTTATATTTTGATGTGACGCGCAAAACATTAAGTGAAGAGAAGGACATCTCATTTATAGTGGACATGTACAAAAAAAATGAAAGTGAAGGTGAAGAATATAATACAGTTGAGGAAGACGACTTATGAAACCAAGAAGATTGTTAAGGCAACTAGGCATATGAAGAGACATGGCCAAAGATCGCAATTTGGGACATCCAATTACATTTTTAATTCTCATTTGTTGATAATTTTTCCATGTAAGGAATTATCTTTTTTGGAGAATGTTTTGTTTTGTGGATGATATGTCCCAAAACAATGTAATTTGTTGTGCTCGTAATGTTTTATTATCCAGAACTTCAACTATCAATATTTTTGTTTCCATCTCCTTAAGTTGTTTGAGGAAAGGGCGAGTTACCTTATTTTCCTAAGGCACCTCCAAAATTGGGATTTTTGTCGCAAGTGACCAAAGCTTTGAACGTCTAAACTTCCGTATTTGATCACAATTTTGTGTTCCAATCTGTGACCTATGTAATTCTAAATGATTTTAACAAATAATCAATATAATGTTATGATATTGGAAGGACATTCGAAAAGGACAATTTCACTGGGTAATGCATTTCAGCTCTAATGATTATAATTGGAAAAATGAGTTCACAACACAAAATGTCGCATAAATTAGAAATACTTTCAAAACAATCATACTAAAAAAATGAATCATGAAAGAAAACCACTGTGTCTTAGAACACGATGGTGGTGCATGTTTTACAATTAGAATACTATCATATAGCATAACAAATTACACTGTGGTGGTGCATGCCTTCATGTAGAAGACAGTAACATAAATTCCATCATACCTTTTGTCGGATTGAATACTTTCATAAAGGTAGGCCTGGAGTTTGAGCCTGACATTGTAAAAAAAAAACTGCAATGCAATGAAATAATGAACATGAACGATTGTTTTTAAAGACAAAGTTGATAATGAACGAAATACAAATTAATCAAGCAAAATATACTGGTTGTAGTTTAGAAATTGTGGGTAATTTTTTTTAGAAGGAACGCCTAAAGGGAAGTGAGTGTGGAATTTGTGATCCAATATGCACCCTTATATAATTGATAGAAGTTGTATGTCAACAATGGTAAAAAAATTCAATTTCCTACAAGATTCAATTAATAACCAATGTGGACCAAAAACATGTCTACGTTCAACATTTTGAGAATTGGGTTACATGAACAACAAATTCCAAGTAAAATGCGCTAATGAATGCTACAAAATTGACCGATATTAGGGATTGAACGACTTCTGACATCCAATTTAATGATTCTTACATGCCCCGATATCGGAACAAAGAGTCATGTCGCATCATTTACTAACAATTGTTGTCAACTAAACCATTCAACGACGGTTAAAATTTTACCGGCGTCAATTAAACCATTCAACGAAAATTATCTAACTGGCTTCAATTAAACCATTCAACGATGGTTAAAATTAAAACCCCATTGTTTTTCACACATAAGACGACAATTCTACCTTAATTTCCGTTCAACATTAGAACGCAGTCGTCCTTCGCTCTTCCTTCAGTGCGACAATAGGTTCCGATATCGAACCATGTATTGGACGGTAGTTCTGCACTGGTTCACACACTAGTAGAGAAGTGTTGATTAAAGGCATCAATCAAAGGTTTTCTTGAAGAACTGCCTTTAATTAGAACCCGAGGGAGGTTCCGAATTCGAAACTCTCTCCCAAGTCATCCCAAAAAAATTTAAAGCACTTTTTTTATTGATTAAAGGTGGTTCTTCAGGAACCGCCTGTAATTAGGACATGAGGGAGGTTCCAAAGTCAGAACTCCCACCCAAGGAACTTTTGGGCTCAAGTATATAAAGGCCTAGGTTTTTCTTCCTCACTTTCTTTTTTTCCCTAAGGCATGAAAGCATTTATCTTTTTCCTCTGGCGCTGTTTCTTTTCCTTAGTAATTCTTCCCCAGAAAGTTTCTCCCCTCCTCCCAAAATAAAACCTCTGCCGCTCTCCCAACCCCACCTAGCGTCGGCGCTTTCCCCTCTACTCAGCCGCCCATGTCAATGCACCTCCGATGTCCCTCCCCGACCCAGCATCGGCGTCGTCTCCTCCCCCGCTGAGCGCATAGTCGCCTTCACCGCCCGTCGCACAGCCACATCACCTCCGTCGCGCAATCGCGTCACCTTCACCGCGTAGACGCATCGCCGGACCACGTTGCTTCTGTTTGTTAAGCCCCATAATAACCTCTGATTAATTCTATTGAAGCCCCATAAATATTTCTTTTTTTGGTCAGATCTGTTGCTCTCGAAAACCTAGATTTCCGGCAGCCTTTTTTTGGGAACTCAGAAATAGGTTCCAAATTCGTAACCTATTTCGGATCCCGATAGAATGTGGTTTTCGAAACCGCCTTTGATCGATTCGATCAAAGCCCGGACCAGAGAAGGTTCAATAAAACCGCCTTTTATAGGCCATTTCTTCACTAGTGACAAAAAAAATGCCGCGCATTGACATTGCTAATGATCATTTTTGCACTAGTTCCACACACAAATTTACTGAACAAAATTAACTATAGATAAAATGTAGAAGAAAATTTATTCATAAAAAATATAAGGATTTGAGAAAAAGTCCATGAAAATTTATTATCCATAAAAAGACAAAAAATAGAATGTACTCATTTTATTTTAATCCAATCGCTAGATAATTTTTTTTTAAAACGGAGATAGTGCAGAATATTTTTGTATAGTGATGATATTGACAAACTAGCGACTGTATGAGTAAAGTAGTTTGCTTTATTTTATAGTAGTACTAGTAATTTATCAAAAATGGAGGAGGATACTGGAACCCTTGACAACAAATACTGTGAAGCCTTTTTTAGTTTTGCCGGAAACTATTTTAATTACTCTAAGGTTAAGTTTTAAAAAATGCAGTTTCTTTAAAAGTTTATAGAACAATTACTTATTGTATTTTTTAAACTTCCTTATTATGTAGTATTTATAAGTTAAACATATAATAAAATATGTTTGAATGTAACAATATAAAAATAGAGAAAAGTGCCCATATAACCCTACCTCATTCCCATATATGCAAATATAATCTTTTAGTAATTGAAAGTACGAGACGGAATTCCCGATGGAATCAAATATTTTGTAAGCCCATGAGGGGTGTGATCATAAGGAAACCCCAATCTACGTCCTTGTCAATTTACTATTTTTTGAAATGTCAATGCAGAGGAGAAACATGGCCGAATGAACATCTTAGAGTGTCGATGGCCCAGGCCAAATTTGCAATCATAGCTCTTACAACCAACAAATCGCAAGCCAGGTCCAAGCAGGCCAAGGAAAAAGCTTCAGGCACAACCATAGCCATCGAGTAATGAGTTTGACCCATGCCAAAATTGTAATCCTGGCTCCAACAGCTAGAAAATTGCAGGCCAGGTTCAAGTAGGTCAAGGAAAAAAGCTCCGACACAATTATAGCCGTTGAGTAATGAGCCTGGCCCAGGTCAAAATTGCAATCCTAGCTCCAACAGCCAGCAAATTGCAGGCCACGTCTAAATAAGGCAAGGAAAAAGCTCCAGCACAACCACAACCGTCGAGTAATGAGCTTGACCCATGCCAAAATTGCAATCCTGGCTCCAACAGCTGTAAAACTGCAGGCCAGGTTCACGTAGGTCAAGGAAAAAAAACTCTGACACAATTATAGCCGTTGAGTAATGAGCCTGGCCCAGGCCAAAATTGCAATCCTAGCTCCAACAGCTAGCAAATTGCAGGCCACGTCCAAATAAGGCAAGGAAAAAGCTCCAGCACAATCACAACCCTCGTGTAATGAGCTTGACCCAGGCCTAAATTGCAATCCTGGCTCCAACAGCCAGCAAATTGCAAGCCAGGTTCAAATTGGCTAAGGAAAAAGCTTCGGTACAACCATAGTCATCAAGTAATGAGCCTGACCCAGACCAAAATTGCATCCCGAATCCAACAGTCAGCAAATTGCAGGCCAATTCCAAATAGGACAAGGAAAAATCTCTGGCACAACCATAGCCGTCGAGTAATGAGCCTAACCCAGGCTAAAATTTCAATCCTGGCTCTAACGGCCAGCGAATTGCAGGCCGGGTCTAAATAGGCAAAGGAAAAAGCTCCGGCACAACCATAGACGTCGAGTAACGATCCTGACCCAAGCCAAAATTTCAATCCTAGCTCCAACTGGTAGCAAGTTACAGGCCAAGTCAAGGTAGGCCAAGTCAACGACTCAAGCACCATGGTGTCCACAAAATAGAGAGCCTAGCCGGGGGCAAACTGGGAAAAATAGTGCTGGGAAAAATAGTGCTGACAGCACTAAAAACAGTTTGGAAACAAGTTTAAAGAACAATGTCGAAAAACGACAATTCAAAGGGAGAGAGGATATACCCTCCCACAAGGAATCATGCAAAGTGATTGAAAAAGCAAAAATAACAAGTATTGCAGAAAGCTGATTGCAGGAAAGGCAAATACATAAAATTAGCAGTTCAAATGCTGCTAATACATCGTCTAGAAGGGAGAACACCCCCCCCAAAACACATAAATAAACATTGTTTGAACCCTCAGCAGAGGAATACATAACAAGCATGAAAAAATAAAATAAGAGTTCACAATCCAGATTACAAAGTACAAACCCTTCAAGGCTTCCCAGCATCATCAGCAACGACAACTTCCCTTTCCCCAGCAACCTGAGCTTCATCTTCCGCATCTCCTTCAGCATTGTCAACACCTTTAACAACCTGAGCTCCACCTCCAGCGACTTTCGCAGCATGGTCAGCAGCCTGACGGGGCCCATTGGCAGAATGCGCATCAGACTCAACATAGGCGTTGTCTGGATCCCAACGATCAAGCTCGTCCAGTGTCATGCCGGGGTGTAGCTTAGCAAAGTACTCAGTAAAACTATGTTCACGGAAAGGAACAAAAGCATTACCGAGGCCAACCCCCCGTTGCTCCTTAAACTTAGTCCGGGAGTAAAACTAAATAGCCTTAATCACGGCAATGCTAAGCATCTCAGAGGCTTTAGTACTCCGCACCATGCATGTAAAGGACCAATCCCGGAAGGCTCCCAACTTAAAAAGTTTTAGCTTTAGCGTGGGCCAATGAGGTTTTTAGGGAGCCGGTAACCTCTTTCTCCAGCTTAAAATCCTGCTCTAGCTTAGGGACGTGTCGTGCCTTGGCTTTCAGGAAGGCAAGCATGCGCTTGAGCTCTCTGTTCTCAGCCTGCAGACTGCCAAGTTCCTCCTACATGGTCATGGCGGAGCAGAGGACCTAAAAACAACCAAGGAAAAAGAAAGGTCAAGAAGCATCTCTTCAAAGGGATAAAGACAAACAAATAATAAGGAAAATCGTATCTCAAGAACGGCCGATGTAGAACGGTCATCGAGGGAATTGGACCCAGCCATGTTCAGTGACCGCTCCCGCAACCAATTGTTGAAATGTGGAAGGGGCAGAGCCTGGGAGACGAACTCAGTTCGAACCGCAGCGCTGCGCAAAGGACCTGATGCAGAAGCACCCGAGAAGAAGAGTCACAAGTGAATGGATGCAAGAACGGATTCGCATAAACAGGCTGAGCGGTGAGGACAACATCCTTTGGCTGACCGACATCTTAAAGGCTAGGGTCTCAGGAACCTTCTCATGAATTACCTCGAAGGAAGTCCGACCAGTACTGGTCTCATCTCTTTTGACCCTCCTTTCATAGCTGTGTCGGGCCTTCTTTTGGAAAGGTTCCTCTTTAGAGACTTCTATATTAGACAATGTGATGGTTTCGGCCTTCTGATCCACGACCCCAACCTCGACAGTGTCCTCACTCTGTGGGGGAGGACAAATGTTGGTAGCCCTACGAGGAAGTTTTGACCGAGCCCTTAGGAAATTGGCAACAGATATCTCTACAAAAAATCAAACAATAAAGGAAATGAGTTGGAACGATGAAAAATATGTAAAGGCAAAGCAAAATCAGCGCAACAGACCGACAAAAAGAAATCATTAAACCTATACCACTCAAGTCAATGGGGTCATCATCAGGGGAAATACCATCAGGAAAGTAGGGTATGCCAACAGCCCGCAAGGCAGAATCCCGCAGGATACTGTCACATTTCATCTGCACCGTCTCAAGATGGGGGATGAGGGGTTGTATGGCAGCCGTCTCAGTAGCACTAGGGCAAGACCCCCGCCTTTTCTCTGGGCCGGCAAGGAAATATTTTTGGGCCCAATCCAAGCCTAAGACCAAAGCCTCATCTACGAAGATGAATTGCCGTTTCCACTCTACGCGAATAGGGAGATTAATCAGAAGCTTAGCCCCGTCCTACCGAAACTTTTGGAAACTCTAGTCTGAGGGCATTCTGGCTGAGTGACAGAAGACTCGTAACAGATAAATGGTGGGCTCAATTTGCAGGAGGTGACACAAGAACTCGAAGCCCATAAGGACACAGAAAGAATTAGGGGGGAGGTCAATTAGCCCCAACTTATAGAAGGCCAAAACAACCTGAAAGATAGAAGAAAGTGGGAACCTAAGGCAACTAGGGTTTCGAGGTAAATAGCGATCATGCCATCAAGCACGTCCAGCACAGTCTGGCAAAAACCTAGCATCAAAATATGATCGTGAATATCGTGAAAGGTGATTTCCCTGGCGTTAAATGCAACCTCAATAAGACCACATGCTGACCTAAACTCGGGATTGGTAGTGTCACAGTATGAGTCTTGCTTAGGAGGGCCGACGATAGAAACCATTTTAACTCGAAAATAAAATGAGGGAAAAGAAAAGTGAAGAAAAACAGAGAGGGTACACAAAGAAGAGTAAAAGGCCGCCGGGAAAGCAGGAGAAATAGAGCAAAGAACGGCGAAGCAGAAACAGAGGAAGAAGATGAAAGGAACGAATAAAAAAGAAGACGAGAAATTTGGAAAGAAAAGGATGCCACAGACCCAATAAATTCCTTGGGAGATGGAGCGACGGGGGCGTGATCATAACTTCCCGGGGAAGGTGCAAAAATTAAGGGGTCGCATGCAAAAACTGTCAAGAGGAGGACAAGTGGCGAACATCTAGTCACGTCCTCGATGGTTCAAAATCATGAAACCTCCTAGTTTCCCACCCCTTCCCCTAAAAGAGGGAGCAATCAGGAAGCAAAACCCTCGGGACGCCAACCGTTCCTTAAGAAACCAAAAATTGAGATCTAGGGAGAACCAAAGACAATTCTCCCCATCGCCTCAGATTGATCTAGTCAACCGAGTTTTGGGTTGGGGGATTGATCTATTCAGCCCAGCAACACATGACATCAGCCCAAGTGAGCGAGCCAGCCCAGGTTGTAACCAGCGAATAGAACGAGCGGTTGGTGTGCTAGACAGGACGTGAGCTATCCCATCAGCCACCAAACACGTATAACAAGGAGAATAATCATGCAAGCAAGGTAAGATTTCAGAATCAATATATTATTCACTTAGATACGTTCTACATGGCAAACATGGCTGATCGGAGCGTCGGAGCAGACACGGCCCTGCGTCTGCCTGCCTGACCTTAGTCTGTCTGTCTTGTAGGTTCAGGTGCATACTGGACCGGAGGAGATTGTAGATAGGAGGATAGCAAATTCAGGCATTAATTACTAGATATTATATAAAATTTTAAATTAAGTATTTAAATTAAAAGGTTTAAAAAATACTACATTAATTGCTCATTTGCTCTACAATTAAAAAAAATATTTATGGGAGATTCTCTTTGTTCAATCAGTCCATTTTAATTAATTGTCTCAACTAATGTTTGTGTATAATCAAACTAGTGACTTGATTGAAAAGAACATTCGAATGTATGCAAGGTCTGGAGTTTTCACCACCTGACCCAACATGAATCTATGCCATGAAGATAGAGAATATGAACAATCAGTGTCAATATATATGCTAGCTATCCAACGGCGGAATCTTAAAGCAGGAATCTTAATTAAATTTTTGCATGGTTTTCTTACACAAGTTGAAGATGACTTCATAATTGTCCTGCAAATGGAATCAAAGATTGGTGCTAAATGATGCGAGTCGGACATTTCTTGTTCCGGAGTGGGAGTACGAGTGGACTCCTCTCTATGAAAATGGCCTACTAACTAAGCACATCGAATCCTCGACTAATCATGCAATTATATCATCCTCTTTTTTTAAAATATGCAATTATGTCATCTTATTTCGTCATTACTTATAATGCTACCTATTATTAATTAACTAACCAGTTAACTATGATCCTTTGTGGAGTTGCACCTATTCACGGTACGTGCCGTGTTTGGCTTCATCGCAGCCTGGAGGAGTTGCATGTCGGTCTGCAAAGCCCCGTGATTGGTTGCTTTTCACCATAGTAGTATGTTGCCGTGTTTGGAAGATGTGGGAAATAATGTTGCGATTGTATTCATGATTTGGATTACAAAATATAGATGTATAAGTCCTATACATAATCATAAAGGGAAAAAGATTCTATTCTATACACAAGTAATATTGACAAAGTATTCCGATTTCTTAACACTCCTCCTCAAATTGGAGCGTGAAGATCGAGAATGCCCAACATGTCAAGTAAAATATGAAATTGTGTACGCCCACGAGTTTAGTGAAGAGATCAATAGACTGGTCAGAAGTACGAATATGATGAATAACAATGACACCGGACTGCACAAGATCACGTACAAAATGACAATCAACCTCAATGTGTTCCGTTCTCTCATGAAAGACAAGATTAGCCGTAGTATGAAGAGTAGACTTATTGTCGCAAAACAGGCGCATGGGTGCTGAATGCACAACATCTAAGTCCCGCAGTAATGACTTAAGCCATAATAACTCACAACAAGTCACAGCCATAGCACGATACTCAGATTCAGCAGAAGAACGAGAAACTGTAGGTTGCTTATTTGTCTTCCATGAAATCAGATAGTAAACAATTATCACAAAATAGCCATAAAGAGAACGTTGTGTAATTGGACAAGCTGCCTAATCAGAATCACAATAAGCAGTTAACTGTAACAAACTATGAGAAGAGAGAAAAATACCTTGACCAAGATGACTTTTCAAGTAGTGAATAACTCATCGAGTAGTATGCCAATGAGGAACACAGGGAGACTGCATAAATTGGGCAAATGTATGAAGCAAATAACTCAGCTTCAGACGTGTAATGGTAAGGTAAATGAGGCGACCAATAAGGCGTCAGTACTATTCAGGATCATGATAAAGGAGTCCTTCTATGCGAACTAGATCATACCGTGGTTCCATAATAAAATTAGTCGGTTTAGAAACCAATAGAATAGTAATTGACAAAATATCAATTGCACATTTCCTATGAGAAAGAAGCATCACATTCGGTCTTCTAGCAATCTCTATACCCAAGAAATACTTAAGAGCACCATGATCCTTCATGTGAAAACAAGAACTCAAGTATTTCTTGAAGTCAGAGGGAAGAGACGAAGAACTACCAGCAATCACCAAGTCGTCCACATAAACAAGAACATGTAATATCATGCGAGTAAGTGAAAAGAGAGTAATCGGGTTTACTTTGTACAAACCTGAACGCACGAAGAGTAGCATCCAACTTGGAAAATCAACTGCAATGAGCCTGTCGCAATCCGTAAAGAGATTTCTAAAGTTTGTAAACAAGACCTAGGGGCACCGAGTAGCCGGAAGAGGGTTTCATGAAAAATTCTTCTTGAAGATCACCATGCATAAAAGCATTATGAACGTCCATCTAATGAAGTTCTCAACCACGGATAACTGCAACAGACATAAATAATCGAACCAAACTCATCTTGGCAACAAGAGCAAATGTTTTTATAAAGTCAATTCCCTCAATTTGACGATTACCCAGAACAACCAGATGTTCTTTGTGATGTTCAATCGTACCATCATACTTGAACTTGGTTTGTACATCCATTTACACCTAATAGTAGTCTTATCCGGAGAAAGTAAAACTATCGTCCATGTCTCATTGCGTTCAAGAGCACTAAGTTCATCAGCCAATGTGCATGCTTTGACGTCTCAGAATAAGTGGTGGGATTTTCACTAGATTTAAATACACCCAAAAATCTAGAATGTGAAAAAGAATTTTTACTGCAATTTACATAATCAGTAAGAGGATAGAGAAAACCAGAGGATTATGATGACACCGAAGTGAGCAAAGCATTTGGGAGGGGGGGGGGGTTCGCAGATGTAATGGAGCAGACATATCAGTTAGATAAGAAGGAGTTCGACTATCACGAGTACTTTGATGAGCAGAAGAGTCAGAGGTCGTAGAAGATTGATTGAATTATCAATTCGGTGCAGAGGAGCCGCTGCAGCGGCAGATTAGGTAGGGCCCTATGTGGGGGCGGCGAAGCTCGCTCAGCCACAGTTGGCGGCGGAGTAGGAACCATGGCCAATTCTGGCAGCGTAGGATTTGCATTAGGCACCATCGGCAGTAGAAGTGTGCGACGAGCATGGATGACGGCGGGAGAGGGGATGCGACCATGGGGTGGACGGCGGCAGTGTTGACCGGTGATGAAGTGGCGGCACCGTGGGTTAGATCTGGCCAATGCAAAGAATTTTCAAACCATCATATACTCTAGGATTGTGCAGTCTATGCTGGAACAAATGGCACAATGAATGGAAATTGGTATTCATAGAAATAAACATCAAGACTATTAAAGAAGGTGCATGACTCCAGATCTTAAAGATGATAGCCCTTCTTACCAACAGGAGAGCCAGGAAAATGCAACGATGAATTCTGGGAGCGAACTTGTCACGAAATGTGGGAACATGAGAGGCAAAGCACAAGCAGCCAAATACACGAAAAGGCTTATAATTGGAGCACGATCATAGAGGAACTCAAAGGTGTGAAGCCATTGAGATGTGTTGTCGGAGTTTGAATGACCAGATAAGCTACAGTAAGAACACATTCTCCCCAAAATTGAATTGGCAGATTACCCTTAAAGCGTAAAGCTAGAGAAGCATTTAGAAGATGACAATGCTTGCGCTCAACATGACCATTTTGATTTGGTGTGTTAACTATAGAATTCATAAACAGTATGGCAGATTCAGCAAAATAAGATTGAAGAGGAGAAACCATGTACCATTGTTAGCATGAACACGACAAACATTACGACTGAACTGATTCTTGATCAAAGCACGAAATTCTATAAATCTAGAAGCTACGCCTAACTTAGCTACTAATAAATAAACCCAAAAAACTCGGGAATAATCATCAACAATTGTTGAGAAATAAAATGCTCCACAAAAGAGGGTGAGCTATAAGGCCCCCAAACATGATAATGTATTAATTCAAACAAAGAACTAACATTTTAATAACTCAAAGGAAAACTATGTCTAGTCTGCTTTGCCATATGACATACAGAGCAAGGCGCAGTAGTTTTATTTGTGCTAAAATCAAGAGTAGGAACATAAGACAACACAGTGAATGATGGATGTCTAAAATGCTGATGCCATAAATCAAATGAAGAAGATGAAATTGAAGTAACTGTTGGAACTGGTTCCAATAAATAAGGCCGAGCTCGAGCATCTAGCAGACGAAGCCATTAAACCGCCCTTGCCATTCATTCACTCCAACCACAGTTCTTGTACTGATTTTCTGAAATATGTAATAAGTTTTTAATAAGAAAAGATAGACACTTTAATGTAGAAAGCAATATAGATCATGATAATAAGTTACAGCGTAGTGTAGGAATATAAAGCACATGAGTAAGAATGATATCTCCAAAACATAAAGATCCATATTGTGCTGCAGACTACACAGATCCATTAGGAAAAAGAATATCAATGGAATCGTTAACGGTAGTAATGTCAATAAGAGAACCTTTGTCACCAGTCATGTGATATAAGGCTCCGAAATCCAGAATCATAAACTAGGCTTACCTAAAACATGGTCAGAAGGATAATTTAACTGATTAAATAAACTAAGGGTCGTACTCTATTGGTTGTCAGACAGATTAGGACCAAAAGAAGATCGATCAGGTGTGCCTGAAGCTACGACCACCATACCTAGCAGCAACAAGAGTGAGCTGGCGAACGGTGGCTAAGGGTGGCGGGGTGCAGCAACACCGACGACTAGAACGCTGGGATCGACGGTGTCATTGTTGAGCTGGCACCTTGATTTTAGCAGCATTTTCTATGTCCCTCATCTCCGTGAACCATTCTGGATAGCCCCTGAGCTTGAAACAATAGTACAAAAGAGATTCTTACGTTTAGCTGCAGTGAGAACTCCAAGTGAAGATCCTAAAGGTGGTAGATATGTCATGAAATCATTTGAAGATTCATGACCCGTGAATGACGGATTTATGGGTCTCCTCCCGAATCACTAGAGCATAAATATAAGTGAGTGGTTGCAGTGGTTCTTGATCCATGACATTGGATCGCAGGGTGCGATAGCTATCATCCTAACTGAGGAGAAATTGATAAAGTATCTCCTTCTCAAGGTTATTGATGGAAGTAACACCATTGCATATACACAATTCTTTTTAAGCTGCAATGGAGCAAACCCGAGGAGGTATATATGAGTTGTATTCATCATACAACTTCTTGAGTTTTACGAAGTAGATGGTAACCGACTGACCATTATGGCAGTAATTAATGGTGTCACCGCACATATGCAGAATTTTTCGTCCATTTCCAAGCGAGAATTGTCTAGCAAGATCATCCTATAAGTGCTTAGCGGTAGAAAACTAGTTTACCGAAGATCGTACAAAATGGATCAATAGTCTGCAGGATCCAACAAACAAGCGTAGCATTCATTCTGGGCTAGTCATAATAATCAGGATCACTATCCGGGAGTTGAGTAATGGTTCCATCAGTGAAACCAAGTTTCTACTTAGCAAGCGAAGTACTATGAATTGCAGTGGTCCTATCTCTGTAGTTATCTCCACCTTTCAAAACGACGAAACAGATGAAAATAGTGGGACCGTTAGAAGGATAGATATAGTACGTAGAACTCATCAGTCGGCCAACAGGTACAGTTTAAACGTTGCCAGAATTCAGTTGCAATTGTTATAAGAGCTTATTCTCCTCAGCTTCGGAAGTGATACGAGCAGATTCTGCGGCATTACAGACAGAGTTGGAATTAGAAGTCGACATCGGTGTAGATCAGAACAGATCAGCAGCGGGGCAGATTTTATCAGCAATAGTGCTTAGAGATCGGCATGGTTGAAACAATAAAAAATCAGCGTCGACAAGCGGTGATTGGACAGTATTAGCTATTGGGTGGTAGGGATGGTTACGTGTAAGAGTAACCCGCAGAAGGCGGCCGTGGGAAGGCTTCAGGATATTGGAAAATTTTAGGGTTTTTAGGATTTATGAGTCTCTAGATTTTAAACTCTGATACCATGTAGGAAATAATTTTTTGATTGTATTCATAATTTGGGTTACAATATATAGAGGTACAAGAGACATATACAGAATAATAAAGGAAAATAATTATTTCTAATCTATACATAAGTAATATTGAGAAAATATTCATATTTCTTAACAGAAGATCTTAAAATCTGGAACAAGCTAGTGGCTAGAGCTATCAATCTCTAACCCGAATCGAGAAGTCGATCATTACCGACACGATCGAATCAACCTAAAATCCAATCTGATCCTATTGACCCGAACCCGACCTGACACGACCACATTCAACCTGAAACCCAATTTTGACTCGAGAAATATTGACATGTACCCAAACCCCACACGACCGAATTTAATCTGAAACCCGAATATGACCCGATAATCTGGACCCGAACCCGACCTCAACACAAACTCGATCCAACCCGAACCCGATTCAACACTAACCTAATACCCAATAAATCAACTATATAACCTTACGTGTAATAATCCCAAAACATGTGTAGTTATAAAAAGTCAATTAACATTTAATATGGAACTAAGTCAACTTGGTTATGAGCAAACTAATAAATTCTTTAGACATACCGATTAGAATAAAGTGATTTTTAAATATATTACGAGTTCACAGATATGATTACTAGTACGTAAATTCAACTCATAACAAATCTAAATACACAAGGTTAAGTTAAAATGCACACGACTAAATTTATAAATCTAATGAATAATAGTCAATTAAAGAGAGATGTCTAATTAAAATTAAAATTTTGAATTAGTAATTATAGAGAGTCGACTAAATATTAATTTAAAAAATCAGTTTGAAAAGTATTGTAAAAATAATATTTAATAAATTATAACAAATTCTTGTTATAGATCGAGTAACTGTTAGATGGGGTATTTTATAATTAGTGGGACTAATAATAATATTTGATATTTAATTTTATTTAGTGAGATATATATATATAATAATGATAACTTTTAAAATGAACTCAACATATAAATAATTCGAATAAAATGTTATAAAATAATCATTTTACTGTATTTGATATGTAAAGATTTCTAACTAGAGTAATTATTTCACTTCATTACTCATATAGTTTTCTTTAGATGACTAAACTTCAATTGTAAATAAAATTCTTTATTTTCAATTTAAATATAAAACACAAAAATTACATAAAAGTAATCCTTATTTTTAAATTAATAATATCGAGTAACACACAGTGAGATTTCACTAGTTATTTTATTTTAAAAAAATTAGAATCAAAATATTTATTACAACACAAAAATGCACTAAAGTTTTTTTTAAAAAGTGAATTGACTTCAATGAATACTGAACACTGCTATTCAACTAAGATAGTAGACACAAAAGCGCCTCTAACATATTTATGGAAAATTACGCTATGGCCAAAAAAATGTTACAACATTATCCTTCTCTCCAAAATACACAAATTTGGTTATTCTTGTAAAAATATAGAAATAGAAAACAATTGGTTTTTTAGTGAAAGGTTGGAAAGTGCTAGTATATGTTCTATAGTAATTTAAAGTTGATTAGTTAGAAGTAAGAAAGATAAATCGAAAATGATTACGAATATGTTCTTGTGCCCAATTGTTGATAAATATTTTGTTACGGACTTAAAAAATACAATGGGGTGTATAAGGTATCATTACGTTCGAGCGGATTTCAATTTGGAGTTACGAGTAAAGTTTTTGCCTTTTGCACTTAGGTCCCTCCAAGAAAGTTGGAATTGTTGAATTACGAAATTGGAGATACCAAAATGCAATTCAATAATGTACGATTTCGACTTTGCGAATTAAGCATGGATGAGTGAACATAAGGGCCTTGGAAGTCAACATTGAATACTTCTACAGAGTCTTGAAAAATTACATTGTGGCCCAAAATTGTGTTACCCCATTATCCGTTGCTCCAAAATAATATAGAAATATAAAATAAATGATTTTTTTGGTGAAATGTTGGAAAGTTCTAATACATGTTCTAGAGTAATTTAAAATTGATTATTTCAAAGTAAGAAAAGGAAATCGAAAATGATTACGGATATGTTCTTATACTCGATTGTTAATAAATATTATATTACGTACTTGGAAAATACATGTAAAAGGTAGCATCACTTTCGAGCGAATTTCCATTTGAAGTTACGGGTAAAGTTTTTACGGTTTGCACTTAGATCTCTCCAATAAAGTTGAAGTTGTCGAATCACGAAATTGGCTACACCAAAATGAAATTCAATAATATATGATTGCAAATTTGAAATTTGGGCATGCATGGATTAACAGACGGGCCTCGAAAGTCAACATTGATTACTTCTGCGCTGTTGTGGAAAATTACAATGTGGCCAAAAATTGTGTTCACCATTATCCATTGCTCCAAAATACATGATTTTTGTTATCGCAACCAAAAAAATAAAACTATTAAATAAATAATTTTTTTGACAAAATTTTGGAAAATGCTAGTATATGTTCTAGAGGAACTTATAATGTAAACCCATTTTTCAATTTTTTTTTCCAATTCTACCTTGTAAATTTTGGAAATTTTTCTATGTATCGAACACTGGTATTCGTCAACATATCGGTACCTACACAATTATAATGCAGCTGCGTGGAGTTTCAAAGTATTTTTAAAATTTTTAAAATTAAATGCAATCTTGGCACTGATATAGGTGCTTGATATTTTGCCACCCCAATTTTAATTGTAAAAATTACTATTCCGGTCATAGTCACCGGTATTAGCACCATTATATGTCATTCAACCAAAATCAGTGCTGAAAAATATTAAATCCAGACATTTTTTCTCGATAGGCACTGGTATCTAGCTCCGATATTCAGTGAACCGGTGATGGATTTATTGATAAGCACCAGTAGTTTGTTTCATTTACCAGATTACCGGTGCTTATGAATTTTCTAACACCAATATTGCTCTCCCAACAATACTGCGCACATATACTTGTTTTCCAGTAATGTATAACTAAAAGTTACAAGTTACAACGAAACAAAACTTGATAATAGTGCAGTTGTAACAATA